>VXBL01003342.1:231417-285449 GCA_013400195.1 Aramus guarauna
CTCCCACCCACCCACAGACACACTCTTCATCTGTCCGTCCCACAGCGGCTGCTCCGTACAATGCTGCTTTCAACCCCGCATGTTTCTTCAGCAGCAGAGACCCCCGCGCAACAGAGCTGCAAGGCTGCCCAACTCTATTACAACCTATACTGGGAACCTATAGCGTCAGGGCCCCGCTCCATGGTGGACACAAGAGTGGGAAGAAAGTATTAACTGAGAGGAGCTCAAGGAACATGAGCGCATAGGTCACATCATTTCACTTTGCAAAAGGCGAGAAAAGAGGATATCACGCAAAATACTGTTCTCTGTGTCAAGTTCATGCTTGCAGCTGAAGCGAGAATAAATGCGCTTTACGCTGAAGGGGGGGCACGCTGCAATTACAGCACATGGGCTTCTGGGTGTTTCAACGAGCGGTGGACACGTACAAAAACGTGCAGAGCCACCCATGAGGGTTTTTCCTTCCTTTCCAAGAGCTGCCCACCCCATCACCGAGGGCTTAGGTGAGGGCTGGAGGGATGCGGCAGGACCTGCAAGCAGCATCCTCGGAAGGGTGCAAGAATGGCTCTCGCAGCGTCACCCCCGTGCCGCCCAGCCAACAGCCCTGCCAGCCCAGCTCACAAACCCGTGCCTCTGACAAAGGTTTTTACCTCAGCGGCAGAGAGGAGTGAGAGGTTCTGGGCCCTTCTCTAGGGTCTTTGCTGCTGGCATTGATTTTGCGCAGAAGGCACCCAGGAACTGCAGTAAGGGACGACAATACAAAATCCGGAAATAGGGTTTTAAGCGAAGAAAAAAAGCGCATCGCACTTGCAAGTCATCATCAGCTGAATCCAACCGCTAGCTGCTATCCAGTACCTACAGCAGGAAGAATACAGAGTACCCCTGGTAAAAATAAAATAATGGCAAATCCATGACCTCTCTGATGCAGACCTTTCAGACAAAAGAATCCTGCCTTTCAGATGCTTTTCAAATAATGTGCTGATATTATTTACCTGCGCAAAAAGCACTGCCCATCTTAAAGAAAGTATTTCCTTTTCATAAGAATGGCTGTGACAGGCCACAACACTGGCAAAATTGGAGATTCGGGATCATAAAAGGTTCATTCTTTAAGGCACAACTAAAAACATCCCTATCTGGCCTTAGAGATTACTGGTCTGCTTCTAAATGATTGAAAAATGCTCAAGATGAACATTTGGCCACTGAAAAAGCTTTACTAATCTTGGACATTTTTTACTTGCTTTAGGGTAGTGACAAGGTTCTAGTTGAATAATACAGAATTAGTGGTGCAGTTTTTTTCCTAATTATGCCCTGATTCTAATACGCAAGCACTGTCCCAATCTCTTTGATGGCTCTACCCTGATTTACACAGAGCTGAAACCTTGAACTTTCACAGCTTACCTTGTGCCATAAAGAATATGAGACTTAAAACGTGTACAGTAAATCTAGACTTACATTATTCTCTCAGGCTTATTCATTGTCCATAAAAGCAAGGAAGGAAAAGCACCCCAAAGGATATTGAACTCTGGAATCTCAGAGCTCTGGTGCTTTGTTCTGCGAACACAGGGTTCCCACATCCAGAGACCCCGGGCTCAGGGACGTCCCAGAAGTGAATGCCCTCCTTCCCGAGATGTTGCACCTACACTGAGAACCCCCCTGCTAAGGGCAGGATGAAAAGTTTGGACTGACTTCTCCCAATTTACATTGAATGAATCCCCTTTTTACGAAGCCTGTTCCCATAGCGGTTATGTCTTAAACTTTCTCTGCCAAATGTCGCTCAGGTAGATTTTTACTACCAACCGACCGCCTCTGGGTCAGTTCAAAATAGGAATCGCAGACACACAGTCAAGTTACTGACCACATGCTCGCTCTCCGAGAGCAGTTTAAGTGATGCCTTTTACCTTCTGTTTGCGGCAGGCTAATGATACACATGTGGCTGGCTACCACAGGTCAGCCAACAGGCAGAACGGATCCTAGGTCCCACTCCTTTTGTGAGCTTTCTCTACAAAATAACACACCGTGGCTATCACGGCTCTGACCGGCTTTGCGGGGAAGACACGCTGCATAAGAAAATGTGAAACGCCCGGGGTCAACCCTTGCTCCTTTTCTGTAATGTGAGCAGCTCATTGACTAGATTTTCCATTTTCAAAGTATTCCTTAGTATGGAGCTCAGGCATAAATCACTGGCAAGCTTCCACGTAAGAGAAAAGGCAACTTTTGAGAAAACATATTGTCGGCTTCTGAAACACTTTCACGACAGTCTTTTCTCCCGGCTGAAGGATAAAACTTTTCAAAATACATTATTTTTCTTGCAACCAATAGGAAAATATATTATGTACCTTATAACATAATTTAAACTCCTGAAACCCACTTATGGATAATAGAAGCAGCAGAGTCTATCCGGCAGGGAATACCGCCAATTCACTTTCTGCTGCCTAATTTCCTAAATGGGACAACAGAATTCTCCTTTATACAATGCCCAAACACACACTAGAAATGCCATATACATAGAAGAAATTCAATTTTTCACTCTTGTAAAAAGTACTTCCCCAATCAGAGGTCCAGAGGACTGAGAACAAAAATACCAGTTAATTCAGAAGAAAAAGAGACTATTTAAAATGTGGGTCACTCCATTTTAAATAAATGGTTATTAACTTTCCCTAACTACGTTACATTCTCTTAGTCTAGAATTTTCAGAAAGCTGAATAAATCATTGTTACTTCTGTCTTAATGGGAGAAAGCAGTATTTGTAGGCACCAATAAATTCTGGAAAATAAAAGTGTCTGACTACAAGAGCATACTATTCATGTTAGAAATATTCCCATCATTCTTGATAGGAAATTGCTTTAGAAAATGTAACAGACTGATCTGTGTCTTTGAACTAAATCTAGTAAGTGGTTCCACTAAGGTTAGCATAGGACCCAGCCCTTGGGGGTACCCTGACTCCCAAGGTCATCACCTAAGTAGGTGGTTCAGAACGTGCGCGTGGAAGAAAAACCGGAAGATCATTTTTCAGCGAGACACCAAGAGCAGAATTCAGCCCCAGCATCAGTAAGTACTGTTCCCACGGGGGAAGGCTAGGATAAGCCTGTTTCTATCAGCAAGTGTATCCTTTCAAATCAAGCAATCCCAAAATGATGACTACCTCGACAAACAGCTTTTCAGTAAGAATTGTATTCATATTGCCAGTTCAGATTCAGCATCCCAAATGTCATTTGTGGGCTACTTCCCCAGAGGATGTTTTCAATTACTTGGCTGTTTTTCTTGCTTCCCTACCCCCTCTGTTTCTCCCAACTATTATTCAGTCCCTATAAAAGTATTTCTGTTGTGACTATAACTTGGGCATGAGACGCGTAAGTGTATACCCCATCTGCACATGCAAGTTAATGATTCAGATTCTCTCATTACAGGCTGTTTATAAGCAGCTTTTACCATTTCCTGGACAGAAGAGATTTCTGCTTTTCTGCTATACCAGAGCTCAATTAAACCATCTAATCAAGTTGATCAGTTCAGACCAAGTTCATTCACCTCCACCTACACTTGAGTAGTAAATGACTCAGGGTTTTCCTCCTGGTGTTCTTTTGTCTCACAAAATAGCTATTCAAGTTTAGAGAAACATATGCCCATTTTTGCTTTTGACATTCAATAAATCTAATGCCTTTATTGCAACTGAAGAGGAAGGGAAGTTCCAGGACACCGCTCCAATCCTATTCAGCGGACCTATTCGTTAGCGAACACAGCTGATTTGATGGGGTTGTTTTGTTTTGTTTGCTGGATCCACTACAAACACAAGCCATTGGCAGCTCAGCTCGCAACATATGAGCAGGGGCTTCCTCTCCTGCCGTAGTGTTCCTGGCTGCTTGAGCATGAACAGAAAAGGTGGATGGATGCCAGTTGGCAAAACAGATAGAAATAGCAGCGCATGATTCTAATACAAGCAGCAAAAAGACCAAGCACAAAACGTCTCTCGCTCTCCCATTGACTAAAGTTGCTTTTGGCAAACAGCAGCAGGCTTTTGCATGCTTATTTCCCTCTGGTCAGGGAAGATAGCTTTAATTACGTAGCCACGCGAGGTAATGCTGTACAGTCTCTGGCACTGCTGTCATACTAGGGTAGTAAATAGAGGGCAAAAGGACTAATCTGTTAAGCAGCTCAGAGATACTCCCCACCTTGGCTTTCTAATGAAATTCCACATAAGGGGCGTAGCTGGAAGACTCCTCAGACGGATTCACATGCACTGCAGGAACGCATGGGAAAGGGTGTGCACCTACAGGGAAGGGAAATGTGTCAACAGCGGTGACGCAGTAATCCCAGCACATTTATGAAAGGCAGGTTCACTGGGATTCACATGCTTCCTTCATCAACAGATCTTCATTAACAACTGCGCGGAGCCTGTGCACGTTTTGGCGTGTTACAGAGTATGGCAGTGGGTGGATGATACTCTTTTTAACAGTTTTCCTTCTTTCTCTTTTTTGGTTTCCGGGAGGGAATTGGCAGCTAAAAAGTGATGTGGGCCAGGGCTGATCTTTGTACCACTTTCCAATGAATATGAGGACTTTCAGGGGGACTTTTTCATAAATTATTATTCTTATGATTATGATTGTTATGATTATGACTATGAGTATTACTGTTTTGTTTTTAAGGATTCCTCCTCCACCCAACCAATATTTACACTGTGACCAACCAAAGCAAGATGGTTAATTCAGGGACTCCACAGAGCAAGGAAATATAATGTCTGATCATTCCCAAATCAGAGGCGACTTTTCTGCCATTTCTTTATTTTTCTGCCGTTTCCTATTTCTTAATGGGCTCATTTGATAAAAATCACAATTGCTATTTCTTTGTAAAAACCTCTGGCAGATGTTTTGTTGCAGGAGGGACTGAGCAGACAGGGATGGTGATCAGTGAAGTGTTTCATGCTGGGCAGTGACATCTGCTACAGATCTTCTAGGAAGACATACACTCTCCTTAAGTACTAAATTTGTTGTCTGCACGCTGGAAGACCACTAAGCACCTGAGGGCAGCACCAAGGGCTTGATCTAATCCTCAGTAAAGCCAACGTTCCCCTGACTTTGGTGGGCTCACCATCAGCCTGATAAACGCACTTACTTACACTCAAGCCAGAATAAATGTGCTCATGGAGAGTATGAGCTTCTATGACATCTATTTTGATAGACAAACACAGGCAATTTGATGTTTAGATTCACTGAAGACATGTATATGGCCTCTGATGTTATTAAAAGATTGCAACTGTGAGGTGTAGTTGAGGATGCCAAGGTCAGCACTTAGCTCATGAGAATCCTGACCAAAGGATTTAAGACTGTCCTAGGATTGGTCCCCCATCCAGGCAGATTTCCAGTGGAGTCAATATGGCACTGAAGATTGAGACTTCAGTGTCCTGTCATTGGAGGCTGATCCTGTATGGTGCTCATGTAAGAAGAACATACAGAAAAGTAAGAAAGCTCATCATACGGTGTTCAGCATCTTCAAGAATTCACTCTTGCCTGCGTTACTGTTGGTAAGAGGGAAGGCAAGAGAAGCTGAGTGCACTTAGAAGATATGTCTACTATTAGACTCGCGGTATGTATACAGGAACGGTCCTACTAGGACGGAACAGATGTTGATCTATCCATGTATTCTTTTTCTGTAAGCAGATGCCTAGAAGAAGGACACACAGAGAAAGGATAATCCCCTGATACTCTCCAAGACCTTAGTTATTTCACGTTGTGGGAGCTCCTCAGCCAGATGTGGTCTGTGTGTGTTTAGTAACCCTCAAAGGATCTCCCTTCCTTGAATTTATCCAGTCTTCCCTTGAACCCTCATAAAATGTTAGCATCCACCATCCTGTGGCAAGGAGTTCCACTGATCTACAACCTGCAGTGTAAAGAACCATCTTTGCTTGTTCTGAAATACGCTGCTACTGATTTTAATTGATTTCACTCACCCCTGTCTTAGAGAAGCTAGTCAACAGGCAGTCCTTACTAACTCTCTCCATGCCTCTCATGACTTTGTAGACTCTTCTAAATCATCTCTTTTCCCAGGCATTAGTCCCAGATTAGTCATTCGTTCATCACAGGGTAGCCACTCATATGACAGCCTCTTTGATCACCCTTTGAGCCCCCTTCTGTTCTACTACTTTCTTTCTAGGATGAGCAGACCAGAACCGCATGCCATATTTCCAAGACATTGACAAACACGTCAGCATACAGACTCCAACTTACCTTCAACTTGCATGCGACAATTTTGGTGGGGAGTTCAATACAAAGGGAGTCTAATTAGAGGAAATGGTAGCCGATAGCACCACAAATGGTACCACCTTAGTAAAAAGTTTTCTCTGAAACACAAGTCAAATTTAAATATGCAGCTCTACAAGTTACACCTTGTCATAATGGAAAACAGTTCAAAGAGACAGTTGGTCGAAGAGGCCTCACTAAACATATAGAAATCCCGTGCTCTCCACTTGGCTATGTGGGTGGGTGGGGAAGAAGGATCAGGGTGGAGTGAGGGAGGGGAGAACAGTGTGTTTTGTTTATAACTTGAGTGATTTGGAAGTGTGTGTGTTTTCCTGTGGGAAGTGCCTAGCTCTATCTCCAGTGATCTAAAATCAGTGTCAAAGGTTTGTGAATGGGTTACAGAATGAGCAATGGCACCTCCCATCGTTAGCTGTCTACATTTTTTATAACCACTCGCATACTTTTGGTCAACCACTGTAAAATAAACAGTCCTTCCCAAATGTTTTTGTTTTCTTTGACAGCACAGCAATAATTCACTTGGAATGCTGCAGAATATAATAGCACTTTAAAGCTGTTGTAAAGCTGCCTTTTTATGATTTATGTTTGAGTTGTTTTCAAGCAAAAAAGATGCCAGAGCTACAAAAATATATGAAATTAGAAGATGTATCATGTGTGCATGTACATGATATGTATGTGTGTGTGTGTGTGGGCTCAAGTGGGAGAGACTATTTTAAATTTCATTTTGTGGGGAAGATCTGATCATTTGCCTGTGTCTTTGAAAAATGACTCGATGCAACAGCCAGATTAACTTCTGCAACTACCAAAATCTAATCAAGATGACCGGAACGAATCTCTTTCAATGTGAACTCTTAGGACCTCATGCTTGCTACATCCCTTGAGTAGAAAAACAATACACTCAGAACTGGACATTGCATCTGACCAGAAGAAACATTTTACAGATGGAACATTATACAACTGCAAATGCAATCAGGAAATCATACTCCAGGCTAGCGCAGAAACCTGTGAAAATTACTCCAGCGTCTGTTATCCTGCACTACCAGGGAGCGAGTCCATGTGACCACAGATGTTTATGTTCAGCCAGCATCACTGCATTTATGTCTCTCATATTCTTTCCGAAAACTCTCGTCTCCAGCCTGCACAACAAAGACCCTAAATTGTGCTGTATGGGGAACAGGAATAAGGGGTACATTGAGTTTGCTCTTGAAGGCTCAGAGGTTATCAGTTCTGCCATCACACCTGTATTCCTGACAAACAGCTGGAGACGCAGAGGCCTGGCCCAGCTCAGTGCTTCTCCAGCAGAGAGCAGTGATACGCTGTCAGTGAGCTCAGCCCTGGAAAGCAGGGCAGCTTCCAAGCTGGAGAAGAGACAAAGCTCAAAGCTGGCAAGTTCGCCAACGTCAATGTCAGAGGAGCTGGACTTGGAGAAACAGATGACAACGTAGGGTCATCTGAAAAGAAAACCATTAAAAGTACCTGCAAAGGCAGTACCTGAGCCAGCAGCCCTCCCTTCAGGAGGAATACTCATTGAACAAGAGCTCTCAGATCACACATGCAATCCTTGCAGCATTTTGCACTGTAAGCCAAGAAGTGCAGCGGCATTTGTACCATTAACTCCACCTGCCTCCAAATTAGTGTCTAATACTCTCTCGCAGCCATTGCTAAAGATGCTTATATCTGTTCAAGTGATATCAAGGAGAAGACTCCATGCTGTGAAGAGAAGACCATCTATCTTACAAACTGTGTTTGAAATAGCATAGTCACTGTAAATGTGACCAGCTCAGGTTGTGAGTAAGGCAAGATTTGCAGGCAGAAAGAGACTCTTTTATTAGACTAGCCAACACTGACTTAAAAAAAAAAAAAAAAAGACAAACTTGTCTCAAGCTTTGCCCTGTATATAAGCTGCTTCACTGATTACGAAGATAGGCTTACATATATACGCATACACATACACACACTGGACACTTCACCCTTTACACCTTGTATGTATTTTATCCTTGTATATATTCTCAATAGCCACCACTAGTAGTAATAAAGTTAAAACGTGAATCACACTTAAAAATACTAGGTACTGAATGTTAAATTACAGATTTCATTGCAATGGTCTAAGCAACAGGTAGATGATGGCCTTACCTGTCCCAAGCCCAAAGGAACTGATGTGAACCCCTAGAAGCAAGCCTTCCCAGGTGGAAAAGATTAATAAATATTTGGTTTTCATCTAAAGATCTCAAAATGTTTCACAAAGTGAAAGACCAGGATTACCATTCCTATTTTACACATGATGAAAACTGAAGAACATAAAGTACACTGACCAGACTGAGGACATGAAGGCAGGCAAGCAAGTTTTGCATCATACACTGATGCTTCCCAACCTGCCTGTAGCCAGGACACCCTGCCAGTGCTTTTTTGCCTGCCACATCGCCTCAGCTCTCTGCCACCGACGCCTCAACATCCCTCGCCACTTCACTCTTTCCCCTCTCTCCTGCCGACATCAGCCTGCCCTCTCCTCCCTGGCTGCTGCCTCATCTCTCCCTCACCCTCCCGTGACAGCAGCATCCATGGGGATGCTCATACTCCCTGCAGAGCTTTCGAGCCGGTGCTCCCCACAGTGCCCTGGCTCGGCAGCTGACCTGGTCTATTGAGAGCCACCTCTTTGGTTGACAGCATCTGATTTAAATCATAACTCATCTCTTCTGGCTTTGTGTTCCACATGTAGACACAAGTCTGCTCTTACAGTGGAAAAAGACACAGAGCATCCATTATATTATACAAATTGTATTCTCTGAAAAGCACTGTTAGGCTAGCCTTAATATTTGAGCTATAAGGCTATTTCACACCAGCTACCACCAAAAGAAGGTCACTATGTCAGTGGGCAGTTTTGTGAATCAATAATATGCACGCGTACACACACCCTCCACCCCTCACCGTGGTCACTCCACCTTGACTAGAGCAGCGAAGGAGACTTTCTTGTCTTAATGAAACCCAAGCAGAAACTGCTCTTTAAGCAACGACGGTTCAGTCAGAGCTGGCTCTGAGTTATATATAGCTGCATAAACTGGCCAGCCAGTCTCTCTTTCCACCCATGTGCAAGATAAAGAGAGCTTGTGAATCCTGCTACACTCCCTGTTGAAGAAGATGGCTGGGGTGTAAGAGAAAGGGTGGTAGTGAGAGCCTTGCTGGTGCTGGCAGGAACCAGACTGGCTCCCCTTTTGCTGGAGCCTGTCTGGGTGGTGGCAGGGCTGGGGAGTTAAGCGAAGCTTGCATCCTTCGCTGCAGCAACCCAGAGAGATGCTGGCCGCTGGCTCCAAATGAGGAGCTCATCAAGATTCTTCCTACTTTCCTCCTCCTTGTTCCTACCTCAGTAGCCCCAAGATATTTTCAGGTCAACATCTACAATAAAACTTATCTGTAAAACTGTTGAGGCAATAGAAACATGTAAGAATTACATCAGGACAGAATTTCACATTGGTAAATATGGGATTCTGCTGTTTTCTCCTCTCATTTCACCATATCGTGCCTGAAGTAATCCTATGCTTTTTGGTCTCAAGTATGCATGTGGGTGCAATTCCTTTTTTACTCAAATAACCACACACTCTTTCTGCATCTTGCGGGCACATGACCCTGCAGGATACAGGGTGAATGAAAAGGGTCTGAGACAGCTTTGTCTTCTGTAATGGTCCCCAGCCTTCCCCATCACTGGGCAACAGCAGTAAGGAGAGGGAAACCCTTACTTCCTCTGTCAGCATGGGCTGTAACGCCAGTGGCGTGTTGTATCCATGGATCATGCTACATGGTCCTGTAGACATCATGTAGCCTGTAATCAGCAGATCAGTAGCCTAAATGGTAAGAAAAATAATCATGAAAACAGAAATTAAGGACGCTTTTGATCAGATCTTTTGCCATACCCTGACCTTACACCCTTCCCTTGCAGCCAACATTCCCATTTCTGTTTCAATTTAAAAATTATAAAAGCCTATCTATTTGTCATCAGCATTTTGAAAATGAAGTCTGGCACCATGTGGAAAAGTAGAGAGCTGCCTTTTTCTAATTATTATTACGAAGAGAGCTTGTATTATTTTAAGGACAGCCTCTGTTAGGGTTTTCTGATACCTGCTCAATCCGAGAGATTGAGGCGGCAGTGACCTCCTTTCCCCAGATACCTGGAAGGCATAAAAAGAGCAAAACACTCCTCTGTGCTCACAGCAGGTGCAAAACTTTGGAGCAGATGGTTGTCTTTCATATTCTCAGAGCAAAGGTTCTGGCTTTAATTGGTATTTTTTGGTAGCTCACTGCTCATCAGTACCAATATGGTTCATACTGACACATCTCTGTAAGCTTCAAGCCCTTGTGGTGACCTTTTGCACTTTCAAGAGGAGCAAGAAAATGCATCTTTTTTGTAATGTGGAGGAAATGTGGAAAAAAACAGCTAGAGTTTTCATCCAGGATAGTGACCCCCAGGATAATGATGAGATACCATGTCTGTAACAGGGCTTGCTACCAAGCTCGTAAGAGGCAAAGCGATGCTCTCAATATCCACTACGTGATCCACCTTTGAAGAGTGGTTCATGTGTCAGCTGGAACCAAGAGCTTTAGGTCGCCTTCCTGAGCTGAGAATCCAAGGATGCAGGGGAGGAAGAAGGATCAGTGCGGCACCTTTCCCAAAACACACGCGGCAAATTCAACTTCGGCGGCCTCAACTCAAAGCGACACTGCATTTTGCATTCCTCTCGGCGATTGCGATCTCCTGCCACTACGTGAGATTCTCTTCTAAGCGATCCTGGGCCCTGAGAGCATCTATCGCCCTGCTCCCTCCTCGCTCTGCCAGCACCCTGGGCCACGCGTGCGGGCGGCAGTGAATAAAGCCACTCTCGGCACACCTCAAGCCCGGGTTCCCCGGCTAGGGAAGAATGCGGGCTGCTGCGCAGGCTGAAAGGCTTGGGAAAGTGCAGCCCTGCTGTTTCATGTCAACATTCCTCCCCCTCTGCCTTTCCCAAGGTCTCCGGCAGAAAATCCTTTTTTGTTCTTATCAGTTCAAACAAGAACAA
This sequence comes from Aramus guarauna, assembly GCA_013400195.1. NCBI lineage: Eukaryota > Metazoa > Chordata > Aves > Gruiformes > Aramidae > Aramus > Aramus guarauna. The sequence goes on from VXBL01003342.1 coordinate 242,708, forward strand.
TGAATTCCTCAAGCCCGCAAGAATGTGACAAGGTGCCAACAAAGCCAACCAGGAAGGTGATGTATGGTCTATAGGCTGAAGCTCAAATAAATCACTTCACAAACCAGTGCTGCAAGGAGGGAATTCAAACAGCTTAGAGCCTCTATTTCTAGTTCTCCCCTTCAGATTTTCACCTGCCAAGTATCCCGAATAAAAGCAGTATGTGTGATGCTAAAACGCTGCGTGCCCTTTGCTTTTGTTACCAGGAATAACTGTGCAGAGTCTAATTAAATCGATATTACAGTGGTGTGTCTGCACAGCCTTGGTGAAGGCAGAGTTGCAGTTTCCATTATAAACCCCTATATTTGAGAGTTTACAACTGGCTGTAAAACTGGCTCACAGAGCAGAACTTGGCATACAAAGCTGTCAGCCAGGGAGCAAATGATTTTTATCATATTTCAAAAATAATTGGTTTGGTTCTTTTAAAATCATACTAATTTAAAAAAAAAAAAAAAAGAAGAGGTTACCATGTCTGGGTGTTTTTTAGTATATATCTTCTATTTCTGCAAAGATACACCGATCTCCTAGTCACCTAGTCTGACTGGGAAAATAAAAGAATAATGCTCAACATAGTCATAAAGAGGCAGCTTAGCAGGTACATCCTCTGCATGTGCAAGGATTCAGATGTTTCACTCTTTGCTTGGACAATATGCCTTCAGACAGAATTCACATGATGCTTGACACCTGAAGAAACTGGAAGAATAATTGTTTCATGCTAAATTACACGCACGATGATGAAAATTCATGGTCCAGACAGAATGGCAAGCAGGTGTCTAAGACGCTCAGCCCACACACGGGCTCTTTACCTGCCAGCAATTGAAATGAAGCACACCTAACGTAAATTAGGGGCTCCTCTATTTGGTTTTGCCCGCGCATCCCTATCGGTGCAGCAGCAGCACCCAGCCCCGTGCAGGCAGAGGCAGGAGGTACTCAGCCGTGCAGGCAGCACCTGGGTAGCCCTCAAAGAGCCTGTATGCTATTATGGTATGTATAGCACAGCTCTGGCCCTAGGGAGCAAACTTTCTGGAACAACCACCCGTGACTCACCAGCAAACCTTCTCATCTATTTCTAACGCTGCCACGCCGAACCAGTCATTTGAAAAAGAACAGGTGGACCCTTTTCTTGGCCAGAGACCTGCATGAACTTCAACGAGCCAGCTCTGTGTGGAGCGAGCACAGAATGGCTGCAGAGGGGCAATCCGCCGGCTGGTGCCCAGGCCCCCGGTGGGCCACAACCCCGCACCACTGCTCTCACCTAAGGCAGGGAGCTGCAGGAAATAATGGCTTACAGCTTGCCAGTGTGGATTTCTCATACCTTCTCCAACTCTGTCCCTTAGCACTAATCTATATTAGTATGAAAAACTTTGTTGGTGCTACACCTGGGGCACCTAGCTCTCTGCCTGCAGCTCCTCAACATAACCCTGATACGGCGCTTCGTTAGTGCAGAGAACATCTCTTCACCACAGATGGATTTTTCCTATTTTACATCAGCTCAGCTCGGGAGAGGCACTATTCAGCAGACACTCCAGCACTGCTCCTTCTCCATTATCCACCTCATCTACATCCTGCCCCACTAGTATACATACCATAGGGATGCCAGTCGCAACACGTACACTAAATTCGTACATCCCTGTCTTGCCTATGGATCCTCAGACAAGAAAGCACCACTGTATCTCCTGCTATTTGCCTGTGGCAACCAGGCTTTGCTGGATTTGCCAGGTCTAAATTAGCCATGTTTGTCATCCAGTGAATAAGAAACACAGTAAAGAGGAAGAAATAACATACCTGACTGCTGGAGCATAGTGCTTTTCAGATCAACTTTTACTGCTTGTGTTAATAACTGATAATGCACCAGCAAATGTGCTGCTGAGTACTGAAAAAAAGCTGTGTCATCTCTGAAATGAGGAATCTTAGTATGGCTCTGGATTACTACGTTCTTCCTAACAAATGGAGAGAGGCAGAGTTGGGGTTGTATGAGGCTCCAGGCTACTGGCCCCCTCTTAAAATGGTTTCAGTTGGTCCTCCATCTTTAATGGACAGATTTGCACATCTTTGAAGAAGCAGTTTTCTTTAACTACATGCAGATATGTTTAAAAAAAAAAAAATCCTTGTCCTAAATACATATTTTATACAACATACCAAAGCACTCAAGTAATTCGTATGCTGGGTCGAAATGGCTTATTTGGAACTGCTGCAGTCTGCTGAGTATGTTGTACAGGTTGGGAAAAAGTCCTCCTAAGAGATTCCTATGTAAAAGTTATTCTAGCAGAATGGGAAAGGTTCCCTTCCGATAGTCACCTTTCCGCTTGTACTGACTGGAGGAGTACTTTTAGGCATGGATCTAAGCCTGGAAATACTCACAGATATGAGTACCCCTGGATTATGCCAGTCAAAACCATCATTCCAGAAATGCAGCATTCCTGACGGGTGAGGTGTGGCAGCAACAGAGGTGAGACGTGGCACGAAGCCCAAGCTCATTCCCTGAGACATCATGACCAGGCTGAGCTCTGTGCCACTTTGGTGGGACGGCGGGAGAGGCAGGGAAGAGGAGGAAGAGAGGACAGCTGGGCTACTGGGGCCAGCAAGGCAGGTTACGGAAGAAGCAGTCCAGACTGGAGTGGACGGGATGCTGAAGAGGTGAGAGGATGGCCATGAAGGCTGGCAGAAGAACGGTTGGGAGCTACCACCTCGAAAGACGGGCGCACTAAGTTCCATGATGTGTCCTGTGATACTGGGTGAGTGTCTTAAACTCTCAGATGCTGGAGCCAAATGCATATATTAAAATATTAAAATACATCACCATTAAACTATTTTTAAAGGAAAAGCTCAGAATCCTGAAGGCAAATATAAAAGCAGCTTCTCTTTTAAGTGTCTTATGACTGTCAGCCAATCTCATGAAGCCTGGTGTGTATGTTCTCTTTTAGAAAAACTTCTGTACAGCTACAGAAATTACATACAGAAGGCATTGAGGCACTTCTCAAAATCACACATATAGTTTTTATACCAGAAAGCTTTTGATGTTTTAAGAGAAATGACAACTAAGGGGTAAAGAGGAGGAACACCAAGGAACAGAAACTAATTTTACATTATCACTATACATTTATATTTTACGTTAGTGATAAAATGTTAACTGTCTCTATCTGCTCTACAGTCTGCTGGCCCAGCTAAATAGAAATTACAAAAATATAAAGCACTTTCAAGTAAAATACATAATTTTATTGCACCATTAACTTTTGCCTTTTAATTGTAATTCAGATCTTACTAAATTATTCACCTGCACCATATAAAGATAAAAAAGCCTAAAAAGCCCTGAAATCAGCTCCATTCTTCTATTAAATGATTTTTTTGTATCAAGCTTGAAGAACACCAAGGAAATTTTTGGCTAACAGAGACAGTATGTTAATCCATCTCACCTCAATGGCACAAGATCTTAGCACATATTACAGGCAGAAATGCTCTTTAGCATCCTCTTATTCTCACCTCATAAAACAAACAAGTGAACATGCAGTTTGGCACAAAACTCCCAGGACAAGAAAGGCCCCAAATGACATAGAAGCAGACGCCACAGGCTGGGGCTGAATCATAATAAATAGCGCCCATCATGAGCAGTATCTCCTGTGCTTAGCACAGGTATATTCTGCTGCAGCATCTTACTCAGAGAAATACATATTTGCATAGCAAACGAATGGACATTTTTAATATAAACAAATGATGCAGTATGATTAATCACCAATTTCCACCTCTGAAATAGTGTCAAAAGTCAGCTGACCGCCTAGCAAAATTACATCTCAAAAGTAGTATTTAACAAAATCCTGTATGTAGTTTATCATGTACTAATTTTGTGATGTCTGTTAAAGGAGAAACTTATTTTCCATGTGACCTAAATAAGCACTTCCATCTGAGAGGGAAGAGGGATAAATGACCTAATCCTGCTTGTTGCCAATTTGAAGTCACCCTGCTCTCAGAAGGACTCCACTGACAACTGACAGTACTCGGCACCCGGAGCTCAGAGACCTCACAGAGTTTCCAGGTAGAGCGGGACTGCAAAGGTCTCTCACAAGGAAAACGAGGGACTGGTAATACGGTATGCTCGATCCTCCACTGAATTACAATAATGCCTTGTTTAGTTGGTTACTAGTATCATGTCATTAGTAAAATCTCTGCATTGTTGTTCAGATCTCAGACGCTATCTTTTCTCCATTACCTCCCTCCTGAAAAGATGAGACCAGGCATTCCAGTTCCAGGCCAGTATCCCTTCTGAAATGGTTACCAGTGAGGAACACTTAGGGAAGAGCGTGTGAGTAAGACAAGCACGTAGCAATACTTCCTATAATGCTGCCTCAGTTTTCAATGATTTATGGCTCTGGGACTTCCTGAACCTAAGCTTTGGTATTGAATAGCCCTAGATAAAAATCACATTTTTTGAATCTGTCCAATTAATCTTTGAATTCACATAAAAACTTCCAGTTTCTGCAACAGCCTGTAATAAGGGGTTTCGATATGCCTTGTGTGAAAAAGCATCTTCTTTTGTTTCCTTCAGAACTACCAGCTTCTAGTTTCATTAAATGACTCCTAGTTCTGTTATCAGTGAACATTTACCCTTCTGTGTGCCACAACCGACTTCTGAGACCGCCTGAACACATCCTACCCACAGTCACCTTCCCTCCTGGCCGAAGAGCTCTGCTCTGTTTGATTTCTCACCTGAAATTCATTCTACACCTTCAATTATCCATTTTACTCTCCTTTTAATTCCTCACACCCTCCACGCTCTCATTTTTGGCTGGCAGAGGAGAGCCTCCGGGATGGATGAGGAACGCTCAGTGGAGTCTGGAGGAGACCTGAAGTTTCCTTTGGCTGTGTCTAGACCGAGTGGCGGCCGAAAGCTGCGGTGTGCCAGTTGTCCAGATCAGAGATGTGGTTTGAGCACGCCATGGCTCCCTTCTGGCCCGTGCGTTCTGCTTTCCTTTGCACAGAGAAAAGTGTGTTTTAGGGCAGGAAGAGTCAGAGGCTGGTTCACTCCTGGGTCTTGCCTGGACACAGGATTGGAACACGGCTCGGGTGCGCATCTGGAGTTAGGAGCTCACAAACACTCTTAAGTCCACTAATTTATATGTAAGCTTTTTGTTCTCATAAAGCTGCTAATGACTGGCCTAGCTGCTTGGGTAAGTAGCAATTCCTTTTGCTCTGAGGGTCAAGCAACACATGTGAAGTCACCCTGGCTTTGTCCTTACAGCTCCATGCAGAGTAGCGATGCTTTTCTGATGATAGCATGAACTCAGGCATCCTAAAAACCCTGCATGCCCTTTGAGCGCACAGCTCTAGGAAGAAGCCTGATGTGATCTCTACTTCCCAGCATCAGTCACGTAACTTCACCCTAAAGACAGGGGATGAACTACTATACGGCAGTGGCTTGAAACACGGTGCCAGATCATCCCTTTTGTCCCTTTCCTCCTCCAGCTTGTTGAATGCAAGCCTTTCCTGTGACTGTACAGACCATAGCACATTTTGGAAACACCTGCACTGGAATCGCCACACACCAAGTCTCTGTCCTCCCCTGCAAAACATCAGCTCAGCTGCAATCTTTCCACAGGACCTCTGGCTTCCCCAAAGGTTCATTCTGCAGAAGGCAGAGGAGATAAGGTAAAACTGGGGACAGCCATGCAGGTTTTACCTTGTTCTCTTTGTAGATCTACAGAGATTAACCAGAAACAAAAATACAGCCTGTGGCTCTTTCACTGAGCTATCGGTGTTTCCAAGAAACGTGCTAAGCATGCAAAGTACGTATTCTCAAGGATTTATTTTTGTTTACCGTTTGTTTGCTTTTTAAACTAAGCTTCTTAAAGTCCCATTAAGGAATCACGCACTGCATATGCAGGCCCAGCTAAATTAGTTTTGCAGCAACCCACCTTTGCCCTGAGCTGCTCTAAATTGCTCCTGACGACATTCCAGTTGTTCTGGGAAACCCAGGATCTGTCAAATGGTAACATGGTCTTCCTGCTGTTAAACTGTCCCCTTCAGCCAAGGAGACAGGAGCTCAAAGGATCTGGTTTCTCTTCTGATAGCTTCAGTAACTGCACCTAAATTGGAATTGGATTGGATTTTCATGGTGAAAACAGAAACACTGTCATCACTTTGTCTCTGCATAGAGTCCCAGATAGGTTTGCACACACAGTAGATTTTTATGTCCACTTTAACACCTGCTGTTCTCCAGAGAGTTAAAAAAATGGGGAAATTAAACCACCATTGACCCACATTAACAAGAGTGAGGCAGGCACTGCATTATTTGGCAATGCTTTCATGGCTTGAATTAACCCGACCATAAACATATTTTTAAAAATGTGTAACTGGTCTCCCATCTTTGACTGGAACCTCCGTAAAATATTATATAAATCTACTTTAACATGTGCACAATTTCACAAATCGCTGTTTAAAGGCTTCGTGTCTACAGTGCAGTAGTTGATGGAGAAGGAACAACCCTGCAGGGAACAGGACTGGTATATGTCGATGCCGTTCCTGGTTATGCTAACGACTTTCTATACTTCTCTCAGCAAGACAATGACCCTACTTTTCACTGACTGCAAAAGGGGATATTACTGCCTTGTTTCTATTCCAGCTTAGGTCACAAACCTTTATGGAAGTGCTCAAACATTGCTGCAATAAATAAAGACTACATTTTCAAATGTTATAGGGGCTAAAGAGTCTGTACTGGTTCAATATATTAGAAAAAAAATCTCTAATTCATGCAATCTTCGTGCAAGCTCAGCATGAGCCGGCAGTGTGCGCTTGCAGCCCAGAAAGCCAACTGTGTCCTGGGCTGCATCAAAAGAAGTGTGAGCAGCAGGTTGAGGGAGGGGATTCTGCCCCTCTACTCTGCTCTTGTGAGACCCCANCTGACATAAACTAGAGAAAAAGGGAAAAAAAAACCCCTTCCAATAAGGTGGAGACAGTAACTGTGCAGTACTGCAGAACACGCTCTAACCCAACACTTCCCTACCATCCTTGCTGCCCACAGGACTTACCCCATGCAAGGGGAAGCCGCTGCTGCTCCTGCTGCAAGCTCCGGAGGAGAGCTGCGACAGAGGTACCTCTGCTACCCCATCTGCTTGGGAACCTGCTTCCTTGCCCGGCAGCCCATCAGAGTGGCGTAGTTCACCTCCCAGCGCCCACTGAGGGCATTCGGGTCTGAATCACGTAATTTAAATTTTGTGCATTGTGTTTGTGTGAAATCATCTGTGGAATACATCAATTGACTCAACAGACTTCTACCACAGGTACATCTGACTTGTCATTTTGAAATTATTGTTTTAATTCATATCTTTTGATTTTTTCTGTTGTTTTGGGTGTTTTTTAGTTGGGTTTTGTTGTTTGATTTTTTTTAGGAGGAAGAATAGAATCAGAATCATTTAGGTTGGAAAAGACCTTTAAGATCATCAGGTCCAAGGATAAAGACAAGTAGTGCAGTAGGCTTTATTTTCTTGCTCTGCCTGTATTCATTACGTCTCACCTCATGATATTGGGATGAAATTCAGTGAATCCAAAAGCAACTTCTACCACAATGCTACCTGAAATTCAGCATGTTCACAATTATCCCTATCTGACTAATAAGTACACTTCATTATATATAACTAACCCTGAACATTTGGAAATGTTTGGGTATTAATATAAGAAGTTTTTCATCTACAGAACTTAGTTGTAACATGCTAAGGGTTATTCTCTCTGCAGACACACATATATGGGTATATGTATGTACAATAATGGAAGTGGAGACCTAGATGTGCTGCTATGGAATTGAAGTGTTGTTATAGGAAAAATTGTCCTACACCCTTATTCATTAAAAGTGTTAATATTTCTATTCTGTGTTCAGGAAAGTTCTCCTATAGCATACTACCATACACCAGCATATCTCAGGCAAAGAATTGACAGCACACAGAAACGACTCTAGTTTCTGTACATACAAAAGAAATTATCTTGATTTGTGTCATCTAAAAAGATGTTAATTAAAGTTGGATAGACACTTTCAGTCCAGGGGTCCCAGATACTTTACATCCATCAAAATACACATTCCTTACTGTAGGATATATTGGATAAAATTTCTTATTATTGAAATAGTAACTATAATATAGAAGCATACCGAACTAGAAATTAAGACCTGAAGAGCACTTGCAGAGAGTCAGAAAAATCTGTATCTAGAGTAGTGCCAGATCAGACAGTGGCTAATAATGGATGCTGAGGAAAAATACACGTGGCAGATATGGAATGGCACTTCCTATGGTTTTGAAGTGGGAAATGGCATTCAGTCCACTGAGTTTAAAATATCTTCTGTATAAGCTGCTTCTTGTTACCTCGAACAGAGCAACACAAAGTCTTGCCTGCCATTGCATTGCCCAGCCATTCAGTACCATGAGTTCCTTCTTCCAACTACTCACAATGCATTTTAGTATTAACAACCTAAGTAATTTTTTATCATCACCAAATCATAACTTTACTCAATTACAGTTTCAGAATGATGAATTTTGAGCAGCATAGGTCCCAGCACAATTCATGTTGGAAGTATACTGATCTCTCCTCTCCATTGTTCAAGCAGCCCAGCAGAGGACCATCTCTCTCATCCCCTGACCACTTCATTCCTTTAAAAGCACTCAATGAATAACATGACCAGACGCATCACATTGATTGAACCATCCCATGCCACACCACTTACCAGTATTCTTTCAGAGAATTACAACAGGTTTGTGATATACAATTTCTTTCTAAGAAAGCTTACTGCTTTTCTTATTTTTTTACTCATTTTTCCTATCAATATTATACTTGCCCAAGTCTCTATGATTTTATTCTTTTTCATAACTTATGTATATTTGCCTGGTGTGGTGATCAAACCTACTAGCCTGTAGTTCCAGGAGCTCTCTTGGTGTCTCCTGCCTTCTTCTCTGGGGCTGAACCACCTACTCTATGCCCTACAGCTAGGACTTTGCTGTAGGACATTTGGAAATTTCATATGTCAGTTTGATCTGACTTCTTCAGAGAATAGTATTTGGTCCTGACAATTTGTCACTGCTAATTTATTGATCTGTTTGAGAACTCCTTCACCTTAATGTATTTCAACATTAGGACAATTCCTCAAAAGCATTCCCTGTAAAGAAAGGTTCTGGTGTGGGAATCTTCTTAAATTCTTCTAAGGTGCCTAGAATTCGTATCTACTGCTGTGGGCTTGCCTTACTTGAGCTCTCCTTTTACTTGTTCAAGATTCATCGCCTCTACAGACTCTTCAATGACTTCCTCTTTCCAGCATGTTTGAAAGTGTTTTTATTAGTACTTCCAAGCCTTTTACAGGCTACTCCTCAGCACCTTTTTAGGCCTGCTGCATCAATGCTTCACATTTAACATATTTTCCTTTCTCCTTCATTTGGACATGACTTCTACTTTTGGAAGACTATTTATTTAAAATTTTCCTCTTCATTCATCTCCTTAAAAATGGCAGCTTTTCATAATCCTTCTACAGTATTTTTGATAGCTGGTATGTACGTACTTTGAACACTTAACATGTCTGTAAGTAGTCTTCCTGCTGAATGAAAGTCACTTCACCCTGTTGACTCTTCCTTTTAATTCCCGTTTAACCTCAGTACTACGTTGTTCCTCCTTATGAGCTGAGATAGGACTGTGGAGAAATTAAGGTAAAGGAGAAGAACAAGGATGACTTAGTAGGACATCTTTGCCCAGTACGACTGAGTGGATTTTATATATGCTATTTTTTTATAGGATAATTCCAGGTACCTTTTCCCGAGGACCCATAAAACACTTTTTGCTCTGGAATTGTGCATTCAGGCACAGACCCAATGATGACTGACTGGGTATTCCTGCGCTTTAAATGCTGGTCGATTGGCTTACGTTAGATGAGTCTGTGGCATCAGCTTCAGCTCCTCATGAGTATTATTCTCTGGTTCAAGTATACGTTTTTGAGGCTTTCAGAGAAAAGACTCTGGAGTCTGTATTTAAATCTACCCTTCAACAGCTTCAGACAAGCTGGTGGAGCAGTGTGGGCCAACCTGCAATTCTTCCGGCTATGATCAAATTTTTATTTGCGTGCAGGATTCTATTTCAGAAGCCATTTATCCAGCACCTTTAATTAATACCTTTAGTTTTATCAAGATATTTATATTCTACACATGTATGGCTTTTTTCAATACTGTTAATCACCCCTTAGGTCATTGCTTTTCCCGATCAATCAAATACTTGTATCATCATTCACCTAACAAAAACTGTGGCAATAACCATTTTGCGAGAAAACTGATTTAGAGGCGCTGGGCTTTTTGCTGGTATTGAAAGGGCTTGACCTCATTAATTCTTTGGTTGGAATTTTGCTTCTAGAAATACCTGTGAGGATTATTTCACAGGTTCCTTTTCCAGTTCTTAGATGTCTAATTGCATAATTTGTAGATGTGATCAGGTAGTTAGTGTTCTAAGTACCATAAATGACAACCACAATTATTTCCTGAAGCAAATTTGCAGACAAAAAAAGGAAGGCCATTTTTCAAAAACAAACTAGAAATGTGTTTTTAATTGTAGATAAAAGTATCCCCAGCAGCGCTAAAATACAGCTAGAGGTGTCATGTCCAAAGTGGCAAAGGCTAGGTTCATAATTGTTAGATATTGGCTATGTTTAGTGAAGTTGTAAATGTTACATGGCGACAAGTACTACCTTTTCAAACCTCCTCTTAATTATTGTGAACCTATTATCAAACCTAAAAAAGAGTTTGGCAAATGCACCTAAGATCTGTTTGTCTATTTGTACTTCACTACACAGAGTTTCTTGCATGTGTACCTGTGTAGTAAAAGTGAAGCCTCCCCTTCTTCTAACTATTTGAGGTATGAAGCCAGTGAGACCGGTACAAATGCTACTCTGAATTACTCCCTTTCGACTTGTGGCAATTTCAATAGCATCATAGGCTGTCGCCTATCATCTTCAGATGTCTTTATCTTCTGTAGATTAAAAGAATAAAAGATAAATAGCATGCAAGATAAACATACAAGAATGTAAGTGATCCTTCTACGTAATATTTGGGCTGTACACAGCATAATGCCTTGCACTGTCATCAAGACTCCTTAAAAATGTAAGGTTTGGTTATGGGAGCTGACTAGTGACCCTGCTGGCAGCACCTACTACAACCCTGGTAGACCTCAGCATTGCTGCTCTTCAGTTTTCTGATGATTTACTCCAACTTCTAAAAAATTATTTCAAACAGTGAGTGCCACACGCTGGAATCCTCAGTTCATATAAAAAGCAGTAACTCGGGGGAGCTATTGCATCGTGCTGCAGCTAAGAAATCTTGGGCAAACTCTTCTCTAACTCCCCTCACTTACAACCTGGCTTCCACCCCTAGAGCTTATGCATAAGCGAAGGTCACAGTAACACAGACCCCTAGATTCTCCAAAAACACTAGACCGTGTCTGCAAAATCTTTCCATGGGAATAAAAATCCACAACAGACAAAAGGCATTTTGCCTGTTTTTGCCTTGGATACTAATGAAGGAAAATTACAAAATCAACACTCTTGAGGCAAAGCCTTAAGTCCCACTTCTTTAACTGAAAGTCCCATCTGTGGAATGCTGGAACTGGGAAACTGAAAGTCTGACTCAATATAAAGCACTTAATTGTCATTAGATGTAAAAGTGAAAGGTATCTCTACTATACTTCCTGTCCTGGAACTTTAAATGGAACATATGGCACAAGTGGGTGGAGAGCCTGGATGTGAAAATACAGATACAGTTCTCTTTCCAGAAAGACTACGAAGAGTAACTTACTGATCAAATGAAGTTGGAAACTCACAGCACACCAGATATGGTCAAGGAATGTCAGAGTTTTAGCAACTGCTGATTAGTTACAGAGACCTAAACTTGCTTACAGTTGTTGGTTATCTGGTACCATTAGGGTTAAACCCATTATAAAGAATCAATCCATCTCTACCGAAAGAGAAGGAAACAAAGAGAAACTGGAAAATAGTATCTGCACTCTCAGTGGTAACTGCCTTTCTAGCTGGTCTTGTTAAGGGACAGAAGTACGTTGCAGTGTTGAGTACCTAAGATAGGAATGCTATCTAAATACTCCTTGAGTGATACTAGTGTGCAGAGCTTGCTGGGTGATGATGCTTGAACCAGTTCTGTGTTATTTCCTTTTCCTCTTAACCATGGACACTAATAGCAGAAATATTCTGTCTCATTGCTCTTATATAAGAGTTCTCCTCCTACACCAGAGTTTTAGTCAGAGGGCAGGTCAGTGGGCAAAACACGCTCATGACTATTTCCTTTGCTTCAGAAACACTTGCCAAATTGTAATGGCAAAAGTTTTGCATTTGCCTTTTGGGCTGAGTGGTCTGGAGACTCTGGAAACAGGCCAACGTAGAGTGGGACAGTTCTGCTGACCACATTGAGCCTCTGATCAGCCTGTGAGCATTGTCTTCAGGGCTGCTCAGGACAGCTTCCCAAATGAGTAACATCTTATACAGCGGATAGCTTCACTGACTCTCCATTTAAATATGCAAGTATAAACTCAGAATCCTGTGAGTTTATACTCGTAACCTCTGAGGTTTCCTCTGGAGTTTTGTCCTTTTTATTCCACTCAAATTCTTATTTTCTTGGTCCCTTCTTTGAGCTCCCCTCCCCTTCTGCTGCTTTAATGTCAAAGAACCACAAAAGTCTGGACTGGGAAAGACTCTTCACCTCATCTAGTCCACTGATTGCAGGAAAGCCCACTGACTTTCTAATACATTTTTTTATAATGCAATGTAATCTCTTGCTTTTTCTTACCCTTTCTGGCTTTGCTCCACTTTTCCTTTCTTTTATGTTGTAGAGTAGATTACAGCCTATCTTTCTTTACATTTGTCTGTAGCGTCTGTTTCCTCTTTCCTTTCCTTTTCATCCACCCTCTTTTTTTTCTCTTTTTCTTTCTGTGTTGCCCCTTCTACACTTCCCCTGCATTTTCTCTTTTCCTCTTTCTCACACTAAATGTCTGCCACTCAATCCTGTGTTATCACCCCATCTTCACGTGAGAGGGCTAGGTCTCCTAACCAAAGACACAGAGGAAAGAGTCGTCATGTCTCTGCAGTCCCAATTAGGACACTGATTACTTTACTTTCACACATTATCCTTAGGTTTTTGACTGTCTAAGGAGTATGAATCCTTCTATACCAGCCCTTTCAGGCTGTTTTGCTAGGAAAGAGAGAAAGAGCATGTTCTTGTTTGCCCCTTTTCTTGTTGTGCTTGCTCCGTCCCACTGGGCTTTTCTGACTTGTCCACAGTCAGATGCTCTTTCTTATTCTACCTCCTCTCAACCAGAGTTTTTCCAATTTCTGAGAAGAAACCCAGGGTCTAAAGAAAAAGCAGAACAAAGAAACTATGTGTTGGGAAAAGCTTTTAAAAATAAGAAGGTAAGGCAGACAGGAACAGTACCCATGTGAGCAGGAGGCTTTAGCAGGAAAGAGAAGCGTGCTTTCCTAGGAGGGAAACGTGCCTCACTGCTGAACTAACTGAGGAAGATGGAAATTCACTGCCAAAAAGAAAGTGACTCCATGGATCATAAGAAAACAAAAGCATCAGAAAGGACATCACAGACTTCTCACACAACTTTGCTCTTTCCCCATAAACCTACAAAGAAACTGAGGCAGGGAAACACATGTGGACATTCATTATTTTGCCTGAGTCTATATAAACTAGAGCATCTTAAGACACTTTATACATCCATTTTCTTTCACAAAGCATTTGTCTCTAAGAGTGAATGAGAATATCATACTGCTGTCAGGATTGGCCCTCTGGGACAACATGAACCTGAGAAAGAGTAAGGGCAATCAGTGGCTGCAGAAGCCATCTGGGCTCACATCTGTGAAAAGTCACAGCTCTAACAGTGGGAGAGCCTCAGGCAGACCTTGAGAAACACAGCAGCCGAAGTCTTCCTAGACTAAGAAACCATGGGAGTGACTTTAGCAGGGCACCAACACAGCAACCTGGTGTGCTTCTAGGTGAGCAGCTGAGATGAGGGGGTTGGATGCCACCAGAGCAGCAAAAGGCAGCAGGGAAATTAAGCAGCTAAACTTGCTGTGATCTCTGCTGACCGCGGCTTAGCTAGCGGTGTATCAGCAGACACCACTGAGCTTAGCTTAACTCCAATGTCATTTCAGTTTGGTAGCTCTCCTTCAGGTGTCTCAAAGCAATGGGGTTTCCGGTACAACCCTGGGGAGTCTGCTCCCTCCGTGGACCAAAACATTTTGGTTTTTTTGGAAATATTCCTGATAATCAATTTAAATTTTCCTTTGTTCAGTTTTTCCTACTACATCCACTTTATCTTTGAGTTTTTATTGGGTCCTTGTTCATCATTATATTAAATGTGCCAAAAGTGCTGAACCTCTGCTAACAGCTTTTACAGGATAAAGCTGTAAGCGTTTCAGATACTGTTCTGCATACTGACTCTCAAGCCTCTGATGGAAAAAAAACTTTAATTACAAAAATCCTTGAATCATTAATTTCATTATGGTTAAAAAAATATCAATAGGAGCAAAAGGGAAAAAAAACCCAAATCTTAGGATACTTAATAAATCATTGTATCTTTGCTACTGCATTATACAAGATACTTTAAAAAGAACATATTTATCTACTATTTTCTACCTCTTTTAGAACAATAGCTCAAGAAACAAATAAAACTCTACAGCCAAATAAATTTCTACTACAATCAGTCATTAATGACTTCTATGAAAGTGAATTTTCAGCCCTTCTCATTTAAGATGTGCAAAATTCCTTCCTGGGGAAGGGAGTCACAAAAATCACTGAAAAAAAGTACTGAAAACTAGCCCCATATCCATTGGGGGGTTTCTGCATTCATTTTACAACTCATTACTACTAGTGTATCTATTACTGTTGCTACGATGATTTTTAATAGATAAAAAGAAAATTTTTAAAAGTCATAAAATTCAGTTACTGCTATGTGAAAGAGGTGATTTTAATCACAACAGGCTAAGACAACTCAGCAATACTTCTCCTGTCTGACTTACAGAAGTCACTCACAAATAGATGAGAGAAACACTTGGAAGTACGAGTGAAGGGAAACAGTTTTCATGTAAAAGAGCTTGTCATCTTCAGTTTAAACTCAAAAACATTTTGCAACCCAACCTAACAGACAAAGATATTAAAATCAAAGATTTGGACTTTAGCTGAACAAACAACTTTTACTGCTTAGCTCTGCAAACTGCATTCTAGTCCTAAAGAGCCATTTCGGTAGTAATAGCAAACTGACAATTTTACATCAGCACCTCATTACTATTCACAAATCTCCACTGACCACCACAGAAGGCAATGTTAATAAAGGTCAAAATTACCATCTATCTGCATAATCTCCCATAAGAACCACACTGTAAAGGATCAACCAGTCTAATTGTCTGATGTATTTGTAAAAATCTGGTTAACCCACACTGAAGTCACAGAAAACACTTCCACAGATTTTAAGTACTTGAGTCAAGCCTGAGAGAGGACGGTACAATAGGTTCTTTATCAAATATTTTAGTTTGATATTAAATTATTTCCATTCCTTTAAAGAGTACACTAGCTGACTTATTAAATCAACTAGTTACTCATTTAAAATTACTTCCTTGGTTTGTGGTACTAGGAAATGACTCTTTAACAAGTATTCTTGAAAGTGTATCTTTGCTCATTTGCTCAGTAAGATAAGTCAATGCCTTTTAAAGCAGCCTATCAACTTGCAATTTTTAAAATCAAAACTGAGGCAGCAATTAGCACTATAAGCATGCAAACAAATAAAAGACGGGATTGTTCAATTCTGATTACCTACCTAACCTTAACTCTTCTCACTAACCCCACCAAACATTTACCTTTCATATTTATTTTGTAAAGTGCTACATTACCATTATTTTCCTGAAAGAGATTAGTTGCTGCAAAACTTCCTTTTCCTAAGCACTTCAAGAAAACCAGTGCACATGTCAGTGAACTTAATGGAAAAGTCACAGGGAGCTGAATGCCACGTGTAGGACACGCCACATTAAATGCGGCCTGAGCTGCACGCACGGAGAGTGAGGTTGTTTGCCAAATCATTAAACATTGCTCTTAGCACCTTCCATACATTATATATGTTCTGTACATCGCACTCTGTGTTATTTATTTCATAAACGTTATTCCTTAATTTAAAGATTTGTATCACATCACATCTATTTAAAGATACAATATTTTTGTGACTAAGGACATAGAAGTAATTGTTGATCAATGCTGTTGGGTTGTGTATGACTTCAGGAGCCAGATGGACTCTTTTTTTTTTTTTTGCAAAGAAATACTAAATTAAGTAACTTTGCTATCACCGGGCACAAAGGTCCTCACAACCTGCAAGATGAACTTGACCCACAGATGACTCGATCTCCAGACTCGAGTACGTTTCCCACACAGCCGGGCATAAACAGGAGCTTCCACGGTGACTCCAGATCAAACTCAATCCATCAGTTGAAATGGAGTCAGAAAGGTTGGCCAGCTCTCTTCAAATGATAGCAGGGTACACGCTTAGGATTCAAAGACAAGCTATTTGAGGATGAAGTAAAAATCACAATTAAAAAGAGAAAAGAAACCAAGTGGATTCAGTGGAGAGGTTAAAATTTTGTCCCCACTGATGTCTGCCAGAGCTGTCATGAAACGTAACTTATTAAAAAATACGTTTTTAGTATTAGGTGTCACTACTGCAGTGTCTCTGCAGAAAAGGTTGTCACTAAAATTCTGGTTCTGAGGAAAGGGACATCAGGAGGAGATAAAGTTGATTGACCTTAAGTAAGCATTTGCATATTTTCCAAGCTTTGGGAAAGAGCATATAGTGGGGGATTGGCCTGTTTGGTGGGGTTTTTTTCCAAATATAACCTGGATTTTGAGTCTTTCAGGCTTAAAAACATTAGGATTGAAAAGCTTTAACTGCAATATTATTTTCTATACTACAGTATTTTCTATTTCTATACATTTTAATACAATTTAATTTTATATACAATTTAGTATTTTTATTTCTGTGTTATATTACTATCTTCTGTTTTTATTATCTATAATAAAAGGTTCTTGCCTTGGAATTTCTTTGGTTTGAAATATGTCTGTCTGCGTGTATACGTATGTAAAAGAGTTGTTCAAATGCAGGCACCTCTAAGGCCCTCGCAAGCCATAGACCGGTCGATCTGTTCTTTCTGCGATGGCATCCAGTCCTCACACAGGCGTTCCCTCTCTCTCGCTTCTCGCTCACCATCTCATTCTGATCGAACCAGATCTGACTGATCCTTACATGACTCCTCACCACAGCCACGCACGGCCTCCCGACGTCTCCTTCAAACAAACGAAGGCGTTGTTCAGGTGTCATAATACCACTGCAGGCCCTGAAGTGGTTTTGTCACTTGCATGAATATACTATAACGCACTCGTCGGCCACGGAGGTTTTACATACGTAACATCTGAAGAATATTTAACCAAATGAACACTAAAATGCATTCCCACTAGCCTCTGGAAGTAGTCTTCACCAAGGCTCATGGAATAAAATACTGATTTAGGAATGAGAAGCGGCTAAGGAGAGGCTGAAAAGAAATGAAACCCAGAACATGCGACTCATCTCAATTTTTTTAATGTTTAAACCCCTTAGTGAATGTGTCTGTCTCCAACCCTAGCTCCGCAAGCTGCAGGGAAGTTGGTTTCTTTTTTCACAGAGATGTTACGGTGCTCAAAATGAAACAGAAGCTACTTACTCGGAGGCGGTGAGTTAAGCACTCCCCGCCGCAGGAAGCCCCGAGCCGGGCTGGGGTGGAGGAGATGGTACGGAGGATCCCAGCCCACGCCACTCACCACCATCATCTGCACTCAGATGTTCGGCGCTGTCGCTGGTGTAATCGTTCCAGGTACAGTTACTGTGAAACTGAAATAACCACCCACAGCACGGCTGAAATACGGCTCTGCGCGTATAAAGGGGAACGACTTCGCAACAACTGCAAGCGGGATTTCGGAGCACTTTGGGCGTGTGCGCGGACCAGGAATATGAAGAGCGTGTATGTTTGCATCTATCCATTGACAACCACAGATTTTCTAGGTACCTGATAAAAGCAACAGGTTTGCTTTTTATCCTCTTTGTCCTTTCCGGCATGCAAAAAATCAGCAGATGCTACCTGTTAGTATCTGCACATTTCTTCACAAAGCTGAACGATTTGCTCTTTTGTCTACAAGGCCCAGGGCAAGCAGTGCCTACTAGGGTAAATATTTCTAAGAGCACCATTCCCATACAGCAGGTTTACTTAGGTGAAAGAGAACTGGAAAGCGGTGCCTACACCAACCTGCAGCAGGCTGGAAGACCTGGCCCAGGGTGAAAAAAAGGAAAATGCAAGAGGCTGACAGGGGGAAGAGGAATCAAACGAGCACCTTAAAACTAGTCCTCTCACTTCTTCATGGCGAGGCTTCGCATTCGGACCACATAGGTAGCTCAAGGGATGGCTGCTCACCTCTCATCTTGACACATCAGTCAATGAGGAAAAGCGGTTAATCTCCTCAATTAAACCTTTACCCTAGCTGGGTAAATATTACCCACAGGGCACGAAAATAATCCACATCCCTGAAAAGACGTCAGTACCACGGCAACAACCCTAAAAACTTCTGCCAAGTACATTCACCCCTACACAACCTTAATTTTCAAGCACCTGAAGAAACCGCACTGGGGCTAGAGTTGCTAAAAATGCCTAACGTTCAAAAGAAGAAAGGTACCGTCCTGACAAACAGTTGTAAAGGTTACACAAGGACTCTGACGAAAAACGTCGGCACAAAAGGCCCTGCTCCCCAGGACTCTTCTTACCTCTTCTCCTCTCAGTTAATCAAAACGAAGAGCAAACTCACACCGGCCGTTTCCTCAGGACGGATAAATCAAGAGTCAGCAACCCCTCCCAGCCAGTCCCTCTGCCCAGGAAAAGCCCTATTTGTTGTTCTTACTCCGATACCAGTTGTGAGAAACCTTTCTGTTGTCTCGGGAGCGGCAAACAGAAAATTCCTGCACGAAACCCCGTGCGTGTGACTCCATTAACAGGCCGCGGCTGGGCACAGAGGATGTAATTATTAAAACTCCAGGAAGCGGAGAGTCCCTGTCCAAACTTTGAAATGCTAGGAAAAAAAATTGAGACAAATCCTAGGGGAAATATTTCTGAGAAACGAAGAAATAGCGCCCGTGGGAAAGTAAAGGGGAAAGGAAATTTGGAAAGCATTTAGGGCTAGAAGGACTGGCCCACACAGAAACCTCTCCTGTCGTTATCAGAAGAGGGAAGTGAGAGTAAGACAAAGATGCCTGAAGAACACAGTTAAATGAGGTGAGACCTACCATAGCTCACCAGGTTTATTAATTGACATGTCCATAACTATGAACCCTGTCTCGAGGTCTGAGATGGGAAGAAGCTGAAGAACGAATGTGGAGAGAGGAAAGCTCCACCAGGATATGCTGCCCATTTAACAAAGGCTCCATAAACCTACTCTTTCCAAGCGCTTTTTGATAAAGACGCCCGGGGAGGGGGAGAAGATCACTGCCACAGGGAGAGACAGTGGTTTCAGAGCCATAAACCCGAAAGTGAAGCTGGAAGTAGGAAACATTATCAAAAAGATTTGGGAACTTCTGGCATCAAAGCTAAGATTATTCCTTTCACCATGTCACTCCAACAGTGAACGCCATGAAGTTCATCAGAAAAGTTTGCTGCTGACAATCAGAAGAAACTTTTGCAAGAAACTCACCGTGGCTGTGAGCTACGCGTGGATCACACTCGCGACAAAGTCCTCGATCAGCCAATAGTGTCTTTTTCAATAATAGTTACACCTCGGGGGGCTTGTGTTGTTTTGAACACACAAGTCAGGAGGTAACTTGTTCCTGACAAACGCAGCAGCTTTGAATAGATAGCAACCTCAGCATTTCTAACGGAGATGTGAAAAATTCATTTCTGACAGATTCATGTGTTTTTATTGCCTTCAAATAATTCCATAACCTTACAGGAAATCCTAACAACTGCTCGGCTTGACTCACCTCTGTCGGTACTGTACATCGTGTGCTTGGGGTTTTTGCCTCTCCCCTCTCATTCTTTATTAATAAGGTCATTTGCCTGAAAACCTGTTTCTTAAAGAGTTTGCCTGTTCATTCTGCACCTGAATTCATAATCCTTTGTTTGCAACCTCACAATCGGTTGCTGTGGAAATTATTATGATGTCACATAAAAAAGGATTAGTGAAACTGCAAGTAGGGAATAAACAGGTTCAGCAGATGAACTCTTAAAAAACAAAGAAGTTGCTTTCCTGCAACTATTCATCGAAATAAAAAAAAAAAAAAAAAGGAAACAAAAACTTTCCCCAAAACCTGATCTATGACATATGTTCACACAGTGCTGACACAGGCCAGGGACAGAAGAATTTCCTTCGTGATTTTTGGTCCAGGAGCAACATTCAGAAAAGTCTCCTGGTAGTGAATATCTTTATTGTGTCTTGATGAGATACTTCTAGAATACAGGACCTTACATTCAAACTACTGCTAACCTTGTGCTTCTCTTCCCTTCTCAACACAGCAAAAAAAAAAAATATTCTGTGGCTAATATATGGATTTTTTTTCCCCCTGGAAAATGATGCATTTGTCATAGTGATAAAATTAATCTTCTTGACGGACTTCAGATCAAACTAATTAAAACTAAGCCCTCAGGGCTCCTACCTGCTGCTCTACCAATCAGAACAACTGCTGCTCAGGCACCTTCGCCACGAGATGCTCAGACTTGCAACCTCTGGCTGTGGCGGGTGACGTGGGTGCCGCGGGAGTCACGGGACAGGGACGGGGCTGGCCAGCTGTGGGGACAGGGTAGCAGCACAGGCATTGCCTGACGGGGTCCGTCTCCGAGCGAGGACCTCTCCCAGCAGCTCACTGACCTCCGCAGCCTCTCTTCTAGCTGGCAGCTGAGGTCAGAGCAGAGGAGGGAGGTTGTGGCCAGCGTGGGATGTGCAGCCCATGCAGGTGGGATCACTTCCATGCTACTGGCCTTGAGTGTTGCGGCCAACTGGGACCCCAGAGCCAACTGTGCCTTGACTGCATCCCAGATGGCTCCTGGATCACCAAGCTTGGTGCCTAACCATGCCGATTCCCACTCTCAATGACTAGCTTCCCCTCCCTTGCATAACAGATATAGATGTGTAGCCTGTCTCTGCATGGACATGGGATACCTGAACAGCAAGCGCAGCAGAGGGACAAGAATAGCATAAGGTATCTAATACCTTTACGGCTGGTCCTCTTACAGGCACAGATCCTTGCTGTCTATTTCTCCCATTTTCCCAAGCCACGGGAACAAGCACAGGGCACTTGGATAGATTTTGGTCCCCCAGCTCTGCTCTTCTAAGTGACACAAAAGAAACACAGATGAAATCGCCTTTCACCTTTGTTTCACGATTTAAAATAAAGAGCAGCAGATTCTGTGTACGAGGGTTAAAAATCCACTTACTAACGGGGAAAAATCTCTTCCCTCTTAGAAGCAAAGAGCACATGCAGTGCTGGGATGCCATCTGGCTCCCACCAAGATTTTGGAGAACTAGAACTCTCTGTCCTCCTCCCTTCACTTACTGCTGAGTGTGATGGGCAGCTAAAGTAAAGCTGAAGCAACTCTACTATTCATTCCAGGCTTCATCTGCCACAAAAGAAAACCTGTAAGTAGTCAGGACTCAAATCCCTGTCATTTCACTACTGTGAATCAGGAACACCACCAGGAAAGCTGGTCAGCTCTGCAACAACTTACCCAGCTGCTTGGCAAAAGGAGCTGCCCTAGCATGCTCTGGCTATTCTCAAATCCTTCTTCCCCTCCCAGGTAAAACACAGCAAAACAGAGACTTACAGCAAAGCTGACAGGCTCATGACAGGCCTGTGCTTGACGGGGAGGAACCCAGCACACAGCTATTCTTTTATGCACCAGAAGGGCTTTACGTTGACCAAGTCTACTATTTTACTAAATACTTCCATAAAAACCTAATGGAAGATCCTTAAATCTAATGTATCCCCAAGGGATCAACTAAGAATTTGTGCATAAATTGGGCCCTATTATCAACTTACTCACCTGGACGACATTCCTAGTCATTAAAAGGTTGAAGATACAATGGGCTCAAGTATGTTGACAAGTATAGCATAAAAACACTGAAAATTTGATTTGGAAGGTGTCTAGAGCTTATCTAGTCCAACCTCTTGCTCAAAGCTGGGCCAACTTCTAAACTGAATGTTAGCTCAGGTTGGTCCATGCCTTCTCTGGTTGACATTTGGAAATCTTCAAGGATGGAGATTCCACAGCCTCTCTGCAGAGCATGTCCCGTGCTCATCCTCTTCCACCGTGGAAATTTTTCCCTTGCTCCATGGGAATTTCCCTTGCTGAAACTTGTGGCCATTGCCCCTTATCCACTTACACCGTTAGATAATTGGGGAAATGCCATGGACTCAGTAGTGCGAGTGGGGGAGAGCAGAGTTCTGCTTCTGTCAGGAATTTGGCTAGTGCACAGATGACACTCTCCATTCACTTGCACCCTCAGAAGTCTCCACTCCCCATGGCCTGACCTTGTACCTGATCTGTGCCTCCCAGCAGGCTTAGAATGGGCAATGCTGATGCAGAGTCAGGGTGAGCAACTTGCACATAGGTACAGCATGTAAGTGTTTATCCCATCTTTCCAAGTGTCTTAATTGTTTTTCAAGGTTTCGACAAGCATAATGTATCGATGTTCTATTTATACTGTGGATCATTAATTTTAAGAGGTTAAAAGCACTTTGCATATAGAGTTGGAGAAGTAATTCTGTTGTAAAGAATTAAAAATGACAATAATATTTAACCCTGGAAAATAGGTGCTACAATGTTCTTTAACAGGTATTTCCATCTTCTCATTGAAATGAATGCTTTAGCTATGCAAGCAACAACCACAGATCTGAAATAAGGAGACGTCTTGCACTTGGTAGCTACGCAGTGTTCATGAAAGCTTTGTGACCTCCTCAATGGAAGACTGCTTTTACTTTCATTAAATATATATATGTTATATCCCCAGTAAAAACAACCCAAAAGACATCAAACACCAGAAAAAATACATTGAAATAACATTAAGGATCTAATATAAATCCACAAAAGCCAGGAAATTCAGAGATAAAGAAAGACTTTCAGATGAGGGAAAACTTTCCAATATATTAAACTGGAGCATAAATTCACTTCCTCTTCACATGTTTGCCATCAAGTCATTCCAGACACAGGGGGTAAGTTCCTCCCTGGGTAACTCAAGTGCCTTCAGCAGTGCTACACCAAGAATCAATTTGGCCCTCCAGAGCTATGTCTTAATACTTTCTCTATTTCTGATAATTACCAAAGATATTTGAGTTTAAACAGCAACTTCCTCTCTTACAGCTCATTTTCCCATCGTTCAGAGACTGCTATAAAACTGAATTTGTGAGATCGCAATAGTTTCCATGATTACAGACCATGATGTCAATCGTGGGGTTATGACTTCATTGACAGACCGACTAGAAGGAGAACCTCTGTGCGAAGGAGAAAATCCACACTCAACTACAAATGTATCGGAGATTAGCAAAGACAACACCGCACTTCACTGGGCACGGACATTTCCATCTGCATAAATAATACTCTCTCCTTTTCACTCGAGCCAAGTATGAAAATGCCCCTTAAAAATTTCTGTTTCGTTCATAAGTCATTCACGGTGCTGATGTGTTGCCACCCAAACTCAGCCTTGGTGCTAGTGCTGCGTGGGCCAAGCTTGATGTCAGCAGCACTTTAATTCATGCGCTGTGGGTCCAGTGCTTTGCTGCACTTTCTGGAAGTGCAAAATCAAACATACAGCTTAAGACAGGATATGAAGGGAATGAAGTGATTTTGAATTGCCTTCAAACTTCCCATGATTCTGCCCTCATCCTCAAGCTGACACGGCTTTTGGCTCTGGGGTCTGGCTATTCCACCCCTGATAGAGCAAGACAACCATAATGAACCAGTCACTAGAAGATCCCTAGGTGTCTGCCTGAGCAAGAGGATCCAAAACAGGAAAGTGATGGGGAAAACTGGAAAGAGGGGAGACAGGAGGCAACCTCCTGAACCGCATCTTTCCAAAGCTACCCAGCTACGTAAGACAACTACCCCGAATCTTGAGATACGGAGCAGAACTGCTGTAAACAAAAGAGCTTTCCACATCACTTTTGTTTCTGAAAGAGGAAAAATTATTTTTCCTTTCAATTTCCTAGACTGCAACAGGCAGACGGGCTATGGCTGACCCCACACAGCCATGCAAAATAAGAGATGGATCACTTGGGCACTCTCTCACGCTACACTGCTATCAGTGTCCTTAATAGCAGCACGTGGGACACAACTGAGCTGACACCTGGTGAGGTCAGATTCAACCCAAGAACCCAGGAGTGACAATTCCCTGTTGCTCCAAGTCTGACAGAGACTTGGGCTCTATGTTCATGCTTTTTGCCCGTCTTCTACTGCTTGCTGTAAGAGCTTCTCCTAGGTTACCTGAAATTTCTCATATTTAGTCTTGGACCAGATGTTTACTTTGTTGGATAGTTTCCAAAGAGCCAGTCAGACATTTTTTAAATTAAATAAATGCCCTTTTCAATTTTTCAGCTGCCTTATCATGCTCAAATTACTCAAAACAAGAACTTTTTCAAAGCTTCTATCCATGACATTTATGTAGCCCTGAATGAGAACAGTGGGCAAGCTAAGTATTCAAACGTCAACCTGGAGAAGACAAACAAACTGAAAATGGATGCACCTACAGTTCACCCCTGCCTCTATACTTGTGCAAAGCCTCTAGAATGCTTGCACTGCAGAAGTGCGAAGGAAGGACAGAATCCTTCCCCTGGCTTTTTATTATAAGGCCACTAAAAAACTTCTACGAAAACTAACAAGTCAACCAAAAATGAGGAAGCTAAATAAATCAATAGAGTTCTGCCTCCCAGTTATTACACACTCAAGATAATGGCTTTTGGGGGTGTAAAGGGTGTGCAGAGCTTTGCAATGTACAAAGTTTGCTCTGGGACATTACTTAATTAATGATTTCAAATTTTAATCTTGCAAAGCAAACCACAATGATTTATAATTATGCAAAAAGATCCTGATGGCTCTAACTTCTCCCTTAAATAGCTTTCTTAGTGATTTGGAAGGATAGGATTAATAATCTCTTTCTTGGAAACCAATGGCATCTGGTTTGCCTGCAGAGGCTGAGACCTTCTACTTCCTGAAATGAGCAATGAAAGAGATGAAATAGCTTCTGCTTGGAGCAAAATTATTATTAAGTATATAATTCTGAAACGTTTTTGTGTGCATGTGTGAACTTCAACTGTAACATAATTTCTCTTTGTTGCTCTCTGTGCAACGGATATTGCCTTTACCTAAGGAATTTTGATCTAGTTTAAACAAAAAGTACGATGCACAAAATCTTCTCCCTCAAGATATGCTGCAGATTAAAGGGCAAATTCCTTCCCTTACTCAAAACCATCATCAGTAGCTTTTTGTTAGCATAACTAAGAAAGAGTTTCCAATTCATATATCACCATTTACAAGTATTTGGAGAGAAAATCCTAACTCCAACCAAGTCAGTTGGAGTCTTGCTATTGAATTAATTTCAATGCAGCTACTTTACACAGACTTGCCTTAAAAAAGAATTTGTTTCAGTGAGTAATATACCCTCTGGATGTATCTACCTAGGACCACAGCTGAGCATATCCTTAATCAAAGTTATAAAAAAGCAAGAACATTCAGGCATTTTCAAAACCATGTCTTTGTGTATCTTAAAAAAATTGCTGAAGTTTAAAGTCCAGAGGTGTCCATACTGGAGTTTTCAAATAGTCCACTGAAAGGATTAAACAAGAAAAAAGCTTTTACTTTTAAGCAGCAGTGCTGCCTATATGGCAAACAAGTTGCTTTATAATTAAAAAAAGCACCAATAAAAACCTTCTGCCTGTACAAATCTAGCCCACTTGCTACTCCCACAGTGAGCAACTCCAAACTTATTGACGTATAACAACTTTATCATAGTCTCAGATCAATTAAATATTATTTTTGCTACGTGAGAGTCACCATGAAGTTTCTGTTCATCTGGTGCCGAACTTGAACATGTATAGATCTTCTACCTCGATGACCCGAGTTTTGTGCAAACATGGCTATTTGCACAATGTATAGAGCTTATAATCAACCAGCAGACACAGTTCTACATCACAATAATGGCAGACGCAGAAGGGCTGAAATCCAGGCAACTGACTTCATTAGGAGTTTGGCCACTGACTTCAACAAGCCTAAGATTTTATCATGCATCTCCTGGCTGCATATTCAATCTACTTGACCAGAGGCACCACGTGTCACCGACAGACTACTTGTCTATCTATCTCAACCAGACTTACATATAAAGCTTGATAAAACAATTGTTGCATGCTTGAATGGTCATCCCTGACTTGAATGGGAAGTTTGCAAAAGAAAGACCTTAAAAATTGCATACACCTCTGCCTCCTCCAAATAGCTGATGAATATTAATGCATGTTAATGAATGCAAGAGTGCATGCCATGGCAGAGATAGCCTTGTCTCCTCTGCATTTTTAATACTGTGATCCAAGTACTGTATGTACTTTGTCAATGTGTTGCGTGAGTTGTTTTTTCAAGACCCAAACAGACAGATGTCTGTGGAAGGAGAGTCCCCAAGCAGATTTCTCAAGGTGTTTAGCATCATGAACATGAAACAATGCAGGAGGACCAGCCAGAGCACGAATGGGTTCTGTGTGAATACTAAGGAAACCCCAAGAACATGTTAACACAATGCAATTTTGCTAAGATCGTAATACTGAAGCTCACATATGTGTTTGTATTATGTCTTGTAAAAGGCCCCAATTGTTGTCTATTACGATAATTGATATAACAGTCAAAAATGGATTAGGAAAATATATTGGGTAAAGTAATGGTTTCTGCTGTACACAGGATCTACCAGTCTGACTGTTTTTTAATCTCCCAGCAGGTACTCTGAACAGACAGGATGTAAAAATCCTCAATCTTGCTAATTCACTGATAATCTTAAAGGCTCCAAAATGGAGAATGCCACTACTGGTAAACCACTTGTAATCAAAGCAAACCAATCTCTGTGGACCAGACTCCATTCTCATTGACACTGATACAGGTACACAAGTAATGCATTACTTCAAATGTAATTTATCATCAGTACTATTACTTAAATCATTGTAAGTAGCACCAAAGTCTGATCATGCAGTTCCGCAGTTCAACAGTTCTCAGGATTGACAGACTAGAATAAAACAAACTGAAAATAGCAAGTTTATTTTTGAAAAGTGAAAAGAAAAAGCAGAATAAAGACATACATTATGCATTACTAGCCTCCTAAAACTGCTGTGGAAATAGCACACAGAGAGATATATAACTGACCTGTCAAAAAACTTCTGAAACTCTACAATACTTGCAATAATAACAGGCAATACCATTTGAACTAATAAGAGAAAGAATTAAAATCACGTGCAACTAGATTACAGCAAGCTGTTGCCTGCAAAATTCTTGCAGCCACACTATAAAACATACAAACAATGTCTTATGTGCGCGAAGACTTCTCTAGGGTGGGATTCGATCCATCTATTCTCCGCAACTGCCTATCTGTTTAAGCTCCTCAGTTGCCTAGTATTTTCCTACTTAACCTTAAAGCCCTCTGCAGACTGAAGTTTAATTAGCTGAACATGCTCAAAATTGTTAGTCTAAGGTAGCAAGCCTTATGTCCCAACTAACGCTTCATTGCATTTCAAGTTTCAACTGACAGCCACCCAAAATCCATCTCCACCCTCTGGAGAAACCTTCAGAGCTCCGTATGGTCAGGACAGAGCCCAGCTCCATTCACAACTCCTACATTAGCATCTCGGGGCGAGAGTGCTCATGGGGGTCTGCCCATTAGTGAATACGATGAAGGTTTAAACCCACACCTCCTATACAAGTGTCCTCATCACCAGCTCCTATGATTGCCTGGATGAGAAGCATTCTCCAGCCCTTCTCCTGAAGCTGAAATGTCATGCAGAGAAAAGGCTCCAGAAGAAAAACAAGGAAGAAAAAGGTATCTTTTGAGTACGAGTTAAGGCCCATTCTCAAATTGAGACAGAAGTGGGGTTCCAGGCTATGTTCTCCAATGTCTGCATTTTAGATCAGACAAAAAGCAGCCCTAAGGAGGTCACCTCAGATCTTCACATGGATGCCTAAAGCACCAGGCCAGGCTTCCTCTTGTTTTCTCCTTCTCCCATGTGGCCCCACTACTTTTAAATACATCGCAGAATAGCAGCGCTGGCTCTGAAGAGTTGTCACTCAGACCAGCTCATGGCACATCACTTCTCCTGGCAGGCAGGTTCAGCCCTGGCTGAGCCCTACCTAGAGCGTCTCACTGCTTCAGTTATTAGGCTATCACACTAAATTGTACTATACTAAATTATACTATATTACTAAAGATGGACTTACAGTCCTCCTCCACAAAGTGTCCAGCCGTACGAGATGGCTAAGGAAATTGGTCCTGAGTAGCGTGAGGGGAAGCGCCACGTTTCTGGCTCCCCGTACGCAGAGTGGAGGGTAGATGTGTTAATTCAAAGTCAGCTCAGTGGATGACCTTGTGGAGAGCGGGAGGCACGCAAGCTAGATGAATGGATCCCTCTCTGCGGCCCTCCTACGGCACCTATTTCACAGCACTGGCTGTATAAAGACAGAATAAGAATGGGTTTTGTGCGGAAGATTATGTATCTGTCCCCTTCCAGGACAGGCTTCTAAAATTCTAGTGAGGCAGCACATAGCTTAGGTGGAATGGATTTCCCACAATGTCAGGCTACAAAAGAAAAGGGATGAAATCCAGAGATGCTTGTGTTCAGAAAACAAACCCATCTTCTCCTGTCTGTCAGCTCAGGGTGGTGAGCGACTGCCCTTGCGCAGCAGAAGGATTTCCTTCCTAGAAAGAAATCGCTACAACATCAAAACGACAGAGGAGAAGCCTCCCTACCTATGCCATACTGCGGCGAAGGAAATCGTACACCATCGACTGCCTCCAGTAACAGCAAGGCTGGTACGCATTTTCTGTGCAACCAGAATCATTCTGAACAGGGAGTGACAAAAGGCTGCAAAACAAACAGCTCGCTATGAGCGTTATCAGCCTCAACATCATGATTACATGTTCCTCAACATACAGCTTTCTCATGCAGTCTGTCATCTTCCCGGGCCTCGGAGTTGCCCGTTTCAGGGTTCCCCCGAAGACTCAAAATACCTGGATTCTCTCGGACCTGAAAAGACCTCTTCTTCCTTTGGCGGCAGCATCACTGCTGCATCTTTAAACCACTAAACTGCGTATCCCAATCTGACTATTTAAATAGTACAGCCTGTGAAGTCACAGTTTTCAAATTTCACAGTCAGGTTCTTGTCCCTCTATTTTTATTGTATTTTTCCTTTGCAGTCTGATGAGTATGTCAGACAGATCTTGGGATAGAAAACCAGGTGCACTTGTAAACACCATCGTAAACTATGCTCCGTTTCCATCTTAAATCGGTAGCTAGCACAAAGTAAATTCAAGACAGCAGAGCAAAAATGTATCGTGCTAACTAAATCACATATAAAGTACATTACTGTTGATAGAGAAAATATTTTTCCTCGCTCGTGAGTTGTGTGCTACAAAATCAGAAGCTACCTCCTGGTAAGGGCATTTTGCAGCTATTTACTGAAAGAAGCCCACTTTCTTGTTGAAAATCTAGCCTCGTACCTAAAATGTAATACTGAACTGCAATTTAAGGTGAGGCTTAGTCACTGGATTAAGGAAGAGGAAATAACAATACTTGCACTTAAAGCATGTAATGACTTTCATTCAAACACCTGAAAGCACTTTCCAAATATTAATTATCACAGTACTAGCCTCCCCCCAACCCTTCCAGGAGAGGATCAGCCCTGCATTCCTTCGGCATCCACATCTCCTGCTTGGGTCTGTAAAGAATGGGGAACAAAGCCAAAAGTATTACTCCTCTTTAATTATCATCGTAACTCTTAATTGAGAGGAGCACATTGACCCCACAGGGACTGAGTGCCATTTTTCAGATGGCCCTTTTCTATCACTGGCAGAGAGTAAATGATATTTTCTCGTAAGGCAACTGCAACACTGGGGCTTGCAGTACAAAGCAGAATTTGGCACAGATACATTAAATAAGCTGCAGAATTCGTCAGAATTTATCAGAAAACCTAGATGTCTTGACTCCAAATCTTCTATCCTAGATCAGACTTCAACACCTGGATTTCCATTCCCCCTGCACCACTACCGGTGAAGAGGACGGGGAATGGAAATGCTGTCTCTGGATGAGGTGACCTGGAATGGCACTGTCCCACGGCTGTGGCTCAGGTCAGCCAGTCCTGAAAAGCGGGGTAACCGCACCCAAAACTTTCAAGGAACTAGGCACCTGGGTTTCATGACTACATTTGTTATTTACTGGAACAGCATTGGACTTCTATATGTAATTAAGGTACAAAGACGAGAAAATACCATCAATACACATCAAATACCTTTCAGGCTTACATTTGGGTTTGGTTCGAAACCCTCCTGGTCCCAAATCTCTCCACTCTATCCTCTTTATAGACAATATCTAGATTTTTTATTTTAATATTTCACTCCTACCCCTCATTGCCCACCAGCTAGACATACGCTAGAGACACCGAGATACGTCTGAGTTTACAGAACCAGGTAAAACCCATATATCGGTTGAAGAAACAGAACTGAAAAGCGTGCTTCCCTCCCTCATCCAACCTGTTTGCAAGCAAGCTTTGCTGAAGGAGGATGGCCTTGAGCTGAAGGCACGGGGCAGGCTGCCAGGAAATCCGAGTTCTATTCCTGGCTCTTCTACAGATTTCCTTGGGCAAGGCAATTAACCTTGTGGAGTACATTTTCAATGGAGGTGAGGCCCAGCTTCTCTTTCTGCATTCATAACATTTTCAATGGTGAAAATGGAATTGTAGGAGCAAGAACGAGTGCCCGTACTTTTCAGTACCTGATAGGTTTTTCTCTGTCAGGCAGTCGGATGCACAATTGCTGATAGTCAGTGACAAATCTGAGAATTCAAACACTTCAGGTGCAAAAAACGCCTCCTGATGCTGCCACAACCAGCCTCAGTGCTCACTTTTCTCATATGTAAAATGGGCAATGAGGCTTATAAAAATCAAAATAGGCAGCCAAATGGAAAGCTAATTTTTAAAGTGCTTGAACAGACGTTGTCTGAGATCATAAAAACCAAAACAGCTTAGCAATTCAGGTTACCTTTCAGTACAGATGCTGTATTTTTACTTTGTGCATTTTTTTGCCCATTAAAATTTCCTCTTTGGATCTCAAACAGAATAAAAGATTTGCCTTTAAGAATTCTGAAATGATAGCTGAAGTCAAATTATTTCTTAGCTAAACTGGATATCTTTTAATATCCCTTAAGAGAAGTGGAAGTGAATTAGAGAATGAGTGAAATATCCTTTTGGTAATATAAATTTATTTTAGAAAATAAATAATTTGGCTAAATTTTCTGTTGTGGGCTACAGAAAGACGTGTACTTAAAATAAACAGTGCCACGTCTACTTACACCAACAAGGAACAGGGCTCTGAGATTCCAAGGAAGGACACTATTTGCTTACAGAAGCTTCTAGAGAAATGAAGACACATACCTCTCTGAACACAGGTGAGACAGAACATATTTTTAGTGATTTTTTATACATTTGGCACAAGCATGCAATATGTTTTTTCCTCTCCCAGAATGCTGAATAGAAAAAAAAGACAAAAATTGGCAAAAAAAAAAAAAAAAAATTAAATATCTGTTAGTCATAGGAGAAAAGTTCAATAATCACTGCTTTTGTCAAAATTTTCAGGTTTTGAGAGATGACGACTTCTACACATCATCTGAACTGGAAAGTAAATGTATAGGTATAAAGCTTTTAAGGATTTCAATTCATGTCCTTCATCTACTTAAGTTTAGGAATTTTGAAGGAGAGAGGTCAATAGTCTGGTTTTTGTAATTATAAAAGCCCCTTCAAACTCTTTAGACAACTGAAACGATGACCCCTCGCAGGTGACAGTCTTGCCCACACAGAGGTAAAACTTGTTAATGAAAAAAAGTACTTTATATTACCATGTTACAAAGCAGTATCAATAACCATCACAAAGAAGGTAAGGTAGTTGGGAAGGTTAAAATAACAGCAACATGTGCAAATTTTCACGATGTGCTTCACACAAAGCAGTAACAGCACAGATATTACCAGTCAAAAGTTGGAAAGATGTGAAGTAACTGAAATGACATTGTTCTTCCCAGTATGAGAAACTGAATTTTTATCTGTGCTATCTTCTGTAATTACATAGCAACTTCCTTTTTCATTCATCATCCAATGCATGTGATTTAAGTTTCTACTTCAATCATGGTTTGCTCCAAATGGACCATGAAGTAATTAATTCAAACAAATACATGTTCTCATAACAATGGAATTTCTAGTCTAGCTTAGGAATGCACCGGTAAGCACCACAGTATCAAAGCGGGGGGATCTCTCACACATAGCTTTTGCTATCTACAAGCCAGATACGAGTCTTATTTTATCATCTAGGTTGTCCTTCCCAATGGCAAAAGACTGCGATCTCCGGCCGAGAATTCACCACACCTATAACAAAGCCTTTCTTGGGCAGGATGGACTATCATCTCAGAGCATCCTTCTCTCTCAACTGCGCAGCGAAGAAGCCTACATGACTTTAAGCACCTCCTGGACTATGACTTCATATGACACAGAAATGACTGCAGTGCATGAGAAATAAGCAAAATTAGTTAAACAGTTTCACATAACAGAGCATGGCACTACCAGACAGAACTTCTACTTAGATAACGGTTTACAAAGAAACATCATGAGCAAGAAACAGCCCCAAAACATCAATGGGTCTTCTGAGGCAACAAGGTTCTCTTGATATGTATTCTTTCAATGTTCAGACCCTCATTTTCAAAATCGTACATGTGAACGAGGATTAGGAGACCTTGCCCTGACACAGACCTTCTGGAACTGCTGGCATAGAAACGTCTCACAAATTCCACGTTTAAAGTTTGATATCTCAGCTATGTCAAAACTGCAGTGGGAAATAATCTGAGGAAAAAGTGACTAGGAAAAAAAAGCATTTTTGTAATGATTTTTTAAACGTGGTTTGGCACCGCTTAAACTGACTTTCAGTATAAAGTGAAATTCTGCCCTTGTTAAAAAGGGGAAAACCTGAGCTTCCAAAGTACTATAATGTCTAGCTAATCACGATTGGATCAGATAAAGCTCCTGCTTAAGGAAATTAAGTTAATTTCTGATTATCTTTTATCTTCTACCAAACTGAAATGTGCTATCTAGACTATCTAGCAGAAAACAAAATTCTTGCAAGAGAGAGCTTTTCTGAACAAGTCGCCGTTGTTACCTGGGCATCAGTGACAAGATGTGTACATGGATGCTTCACATGCACCCTGCACTTGGAAATTCACTGATTCTCTTCTGCTGTTAGAATCACGCGGCTTCCAGAACTGCATCTTTCCATCCTTTAAAACAGTTTTGTGGCATGGCATCACCCACCTCTGCTCCCCACCAAAGTCCTGCTAGAAGCTGTAAAAAGCTCTGGACTGTTCCTTGATCTTTTGAGCAATTCTGCCATGCCATGCAGTGAATCTGTGGTTCAGGTTAAGTAATGTCGAGGTGAAATCAGACAATACAAAAAAATCTGTCTAAATACATAACAAAAACAAATATGCTTTTAAGCATCAACTTCAGAATTGGGTTTCAGGTTTCCCTGTTCAGGGGTTTTCAATGCAGCCCTTCGGAACAAACAGCAGAATAATTGATTATGCAGTCTCCCGCTCTACTCCTAACCCTTTGGTCCCCTCCTTTCAGTCAACTTCTAGACATACACGGGGGAAAAAAAAAAAAAAAAGAAAGAAAAGAAAAAAAGCTTTGACTGTGAGCTCTTTACACGGGGTTATGTGAAGCCATTGGCAAAACTGCTGCCGATTCCACAAGCAGCAGCGTGAGGTGTCAGTGGTGAAAAACCTGGCACTGATAAAGCCAATGAGAGACCTTCCCCTGACTTCTGAGAATGTGAATCTCCATAGCTATGAATTTGATTTTATGCCTATGCTACAT
Organism: Aramus guarauna; assembly: GCA_013400195.1. Lineage (NCBI taxonomy): Eukaryota > Metazoa > Chordata > Aves > Gruiformes > Aramidae > Aramus > Aramus guarauna. The sequence continues at coordinate 276,951 of VXBL01003342.1, forward strand.
AAAACAATTCTGCTAATAAAAACCAGGTTGCTTCACCTGCCTTTTCCAAGCATCAAAGGCAATGTCTGCAATACACAGACAATGTGGACCAGCAGGAGAAAAAACGGCTGGTGCCGAGGACCTAAGGTCCACACCACACACCTTTCAAGAGGTTTTTACTTCGCTCTAGCCTAGTCCCATGAGGTGAATGCCTACTGGATCCAATTTTGTTTCCCTCGAAAGGAATCCAGCCCATGAGCTCTAGGACTGCTCCCCAATGCATACTCTGAGTGGGGACAATTAGGAGATTCATTTCCAAAGCACACTCCTGATTTGACCTAACGCACTAAAGCAGATGCATCCAAAGAGCTTAAAACATGTGCCTGCATCAAAACCTCTAAAATTAAGGCGTACCAAGGTCAGGAGGAGTTTATCTCCCTCCCAATTAATAGGACTTACAGCCTTCAATGCGCTTCACGCACGTGCAGCAACCGACTGTGAAGGTGAGTTCCACAGCAGCATGCACCGTGTTTCTGACTGCAAGTTCATCTCCCACCTGCCTGATCCTCGTTATCTTCAGGATTTTTATTCAATTAGCTCTCCACATTTGGAAAGCTTTTTTATGTAGCTGGATATTTTATTTTCAGAAGAGTTTCTCAAGCTTTACCGTCTGTTGTACTGACAAGGGTCTTCTTTTCCTTGACAACTTTGCAAAGTACACATTATTGCATTAAAAAGATTATTGGATGTCTCATGCACTTCTGATAACCTCGGCTCCTTGCCCTCTTCGCTTGGGGTCTCCCTCCCCCTTCCCAGTTTTATACTAGTCAAAAAGATTTACTTCTCTTCTCAGAAATAATATATAAATAAATACATTGTGAGTCACAAACATTAAATACTTAATTTGAACCGGCAGAAAGACCAGCTACCGGAATTCTACGGCAGTCTGTTAGCTCGTATGTCTCTGCGTCTGCATATTGAAGGAAACAGCAGAAATAATACTTTACAATTTGATGAACAACATATGACACAGAACCTCAACTCGCAAAAAAGGGTTACAAACTTAGGAAAATACCTGCCGTATAGAATTCTGCCCTCTCCAAGAAAAAAAAAAAAACCTACACACTCCTTACTTTCACTGATACAGAACTGTTAAGTCTTGATACATAAATAAAGTGGATTAAAGAAGAAAATAATCACTAAGGACTTAACTGAAGTTTGGATGATAAAAAGGGATGTTTTCTGAGTACCTGTTGGACGCCAAAACAGAAAAGATGATACTGTGCTACTTGCTTTCAACTTGATTTCAACTACTACCTTTGCTTATAGTTGGCACCATAATGGCTTATAATAATTTAACCACATTTCTTTCTGGAGCAAAATATAACATTATTCTCCATTTCGTCATGCACAGAGAAGGAACCCATGAACCTAGTTTAAACTGGAAGGAGAGAGGAAGAGAGGGAAAAAAGGCACGTTTGATTCTCAGAGTCTACAGAATTATCTCAATTCCAGCTGCAGACAGGAACGCTATCTCTGAAAATCACAAGAAGCAATCGTATCGTCGGAATAAGCAAAGACGACGACTGTGCTTTCAACAGGCACAACAGCAAAGTAATACCAAGTTTGAAAAGATGCCTTAGTTACAAAAAAACGAATGCAGCTGTTGTAAGTATCCATCTAACAATAAAATGATGCACACGCCTACTAGATAACCAAGAATATCCATTTCTGCAAATCAGATTCTTCACCGGACAAACAGCCCATACTAAAGTTAATGCTCCACTGGTACTGCCTATTCTTTCTTCCCCATAAAGATACAAAAATAAAGGGGAAACGTTCTAGTCTAAAAGGTGCCACAAGCATTATATTTAGCCCTTTTCACTGAAAACTCATCTTAATTTCTGACTATGAGTGCTTGGGAGAGAAAATCTTTAAACATTTCAGACCGATGCATTTTCCCTTTTCGCCGAGCTCTTCGACCATCCCTATTCCACTATGCCACATTCCCAATTCTGCCTGTTATCAATTACTCTCACAAGCCAGCTATTTCTGCTGCTTCCCTTGCAATTGCACCCAAGGTGAGGATCAAGCAAGCAACACTCAGCATCCACACGTGCAAGCCTGGAGCTGGACAGGAGGAAGCAGACAGTAACCGATCCGTATTTTACCACACTTGGCATCTGCCTTCTGCAAGCTGCCTTTGCGAAGATCACCAGCACGGGGAGGTTTGAATACACCACCTTGTTTCCTAATACCAATGAGCTGCTTCGTGTACCCGAAATCTGCCTGACTTAAAAAGTAGAGGCATAAGCAATACGTCCAGTGTGTAATAGTCTGTCTGCTCCACAGAAATATCCTGGGATACTTTATCACCGTACAACGCTACAGCACTAGTTGTTAAAGCAACTGGTAAAGCCATCTCTCCTGTGTTATAGCTGCCGATACTCTGGAGAACCTCAGCTGTAGCTTTAAGTACCTCCTGGTGCTGTCTGAGCTTTCGCAAGCATATACTTTTACAACGGTGTTAACATCTATGCAAAAGAACTGAGCAAAAGGAGGCAAAAAATGACGGGGCTGCAGAGGGGAAAGAGAAGGCAGAGTAACGTACGGGAGCAAAGCTGAGATGGGGAGGCATGGATTCGAAAAAGTAGTTTAAAGAAAAATGTTAACCAGATAAAGGGAGAAGGAACTAGAGAAGGGAAATCAGAAATGTTAACTTGTGATGGAGCGCATGGCCAGACCTTTGTATCTCCTAATACCCGATTATGCTTTCCAAGCGACATATCCATCCCTTTCCTTTTGAAAGCGTACGCGTAAGTGAAAGGCATGCAGAGGAGAGGTGCACAAGGCAGACTCTCATTAGCTGTAAACACCAGTGAGAATGCAGAATTTAAAGTATCTGAGACAAAAATCTTTCCATGGCCGAAGAAATCCAAGCACACATGTGTCTGATAGCCACGTCTACAGACTAAGCGGCCAGGGAAGAGGGAACTTTTAATGAAAGATATAACCAGTCACTACCATTGTATGGGGCATGGAATGGCCCAGAATGGAAAAACTTAATTCTAAGTGCAAGTACCCTGCTGTTCATTTTTCTTCTTTCTCAGTGGATTTAAGGAAAATATGCTGTGTTTCCAGGCAATGTAGGACAGAAACATTTAGGTTTTAAACTTTATCTTGTGCACACTACATCTGAATGTTATCACCCCTCTTAATCACCTTCTGATGTCTGATAGTGCCCCTTTAACCTTTGTTACTCAATTGCTGAACAAGTTTTCTCATTGTTACTCTCCTTTGAAGGAAGAGTTGTGCCTCTTTTTGTGCTGATAAGAGACACATAAATATTCACTCCCAGCAAACATTTAATAGTAAAGTGTCTTGAGCAAACTACCAGAGTCTAAAGGTAGGAAGCTGTGGTTAACTTCTCTGCTATCTTAAACCTCTAGCCAATCCACCAGAACAAACAGACAGAGAAGATGGATGCTCTTTTTTACAAATAAAGCATTCTCTAAAAGAATGGACTTTATAACATGCTTTATAACACAGCAAATAAATCAAATAATTGGAAGTATAATACCTACCCATTTTCTGGGCCGGCCTCTGGGTCGCTTTTCACCAGTGGCTTCTGCTTTCTGTAAAGGGAAAAGAAACACAACATATTTTATACCTCAGTGTTATTTAACAGCCTCGGTAACGAGGAACTCCTTTCCTGTAACATTACCCATAATTATATCTCTTGGGTGGCACCAAGCCCCCCCCCATCCCGCTCTATGGGTTTGATGGTGGAACGTGGTTGTGTTGGTTCTTCTGCCACCTCCTAGCCATCGTGGCCAGGGGATGCCTCCTGCGCCCAAGGGTCCAGGGGTGTGCAGGGTTGCAGAGGAGGAGTATGCCCACACACACCCAGCTGCTCCGTGCCCACAGTAAAGCCTGGGGTGCCCCGTCCAGCCCGTCCAGCCATGGGGCATGCAGGCTGTGGATGGGGCACAGGGCAGTTTGGGAACACAAGAACCACTGAGAACATCAATTCTAGTCCTAACAGGCTGTCAGAAATGACCTGAAGATACTAAATTAAAAATGCAGCCTGTTTCAAGCCTGAACAAAGCAATTTGTAGCAGCCACAATTCCTTCTTTTATCCTTCGTGATGTTCATGCATGAAATGCATTTGGACACACTATCACCATGAGCGTGTGTGTGTCCATATTGGGAAATCACTTCGCTACTTCATGTGAAGTTTTCCAGGTAAAAGCTCATCCTTAAGATGTAAGTCAACCTTCCACTGGTCCGAAACACACCTTCCCTTGTCAGGTTTAAGGAAACAGTATGCAAGGTGCCCTAGAAGTGACAGGGATATTTGCATAAGCCCAGCAGTTGGTCCTGGAGCTCATCGTAAAGGAAACATGCGTTCTCTTACAGACTCTTCCATTAATTCACTGTGAATACTACTACTTATGCATTACACTAAAATACTTACAGGCTTTAAAATGAAAATTGCAGGTTATTTTCTCCAGATAGGCTCTGCCTATCCGTACACCTCATCAGGTAAATAATCCTGTCCCACTGAGGGTGATGAGGATTTTGCCACCAGCTTTAGCGAGGGCTTGACTTGCCAAAGTACCCTGCCCTGTGGGCTTTTAGTCCACATTCCGTAAATGTGCTTCCACAGTTCCATGAATTGCTTTTTTTCCAGTTATCTGTACATGTATTTGATTTGCCCTTAGAAATCAACTGTGTCATTAAATAAATCACTTTCTGGTCAATCTCTGTAACATATACTGTAACCTAATGCTGTGTAAAGCGGATCTCTCTAAAAGAGAACTTGAGCTGAGGAAGTAGTGGAGGAATCTCTACCAAAAAAAAACCCTGCCCTGTGAGTTAAATGCAATGACTTTGAAATAAATACCTCACCAAGAAGAAAGCTGTGAAAAATAAAATTCACACTCCTAAAGGGCAAAATTATCACTCAGACTTGTTAAAAAAGTAAACTTGCTCCTTAATCGTTTATACCAGTGTTACATGTAAGGTGAAACCCTCTTATGAGAATACTTGTTAAAGTGCATTTGCCATATACTGTAGCTGTCTATTTCAGAGTTGTGTTTCCTTTTGAAGTGTTCATTTATTTATACCTTATAACCTGAAGGATGCAAAACAAGATGTGGTTTAGTTTTGACAAGCTGTAGCCCCCTGCATTTATGTTTATTTCGTGAAGCACTGGGTATAAATCTTAAAAGAAAATATTGGTTAAAATTGTTCTTAACAAATCAACACCTGACATGTTATGAAAGCACAAATGCCATTTATTTTCTTCTGTATTTTACCGCATCTGAAGCAAAGGCCCTTTTCCAAAACTCTATGGGAAAAAAAAAAAAAATAATAACTTTTTGGAAAGGAAAACTACTTTAGCCTCACAATTAAAGTTCCTACAAACCTGACACAAACGGTAAGTTTAACTACAGCCTCTAATCTAGTTTGATGGGAAAGAGAACATGAGAGATTTCTTTGAATAACTAATCTTTGCTTCCTGCCATAAACTGTCCCGCAGCATGGCCGCTTGCCATGAACAATGCGGCGCTTTACCCCGAGGAAGGTCCATGTCAGAGGTGGCTGGTGTTCCTGCTGGCGAGTTTGGGTATCAGTTTGTCAAGCGCTTGGGGACCCTTCAGATTGAAAGGCACTATATTCCCGCTGTATATGATTTCCACCTCATGTTAGAAGAAAAACATTTCCATAGTTCTTATCAAAACCAAATCTTTCCCAGAGGTGAGCTGAGCAAACAGCGGGGCATGCCAGAGACGATGTTTTGGTACAGAGCGATTCTGTAAGTAAATAGGGAGGTTTCCACAGACTAAACTGCAGAAAATCAACGACAAGAACCTCCAAAGTGGACGTTTTTATCTCCGTTCCAAGGGAAGAGAAAGACAAAACACTTCTGGAACAACCAAAAAGGAGTAATGGCAGTCCAGTGGTGATAATAGACACGTGAAGTTTAGGAAAATATTCCACCTCTTTCCCTCTTTTTTTCAGGTTGCATTTTGCAAACTTAGCCCGTATTTCTGCAACAGCAGAGGACTGTCTTTTAAATTAAGCGCTTGAAGAAATGCTTTATTGCTTATCAGACAAATAATTCAACATTTCTCCGTATAATTTTCAAGTAATTAATACGAAAAGGAACACACAAGTGCCAAAGCACTGTTTTTCCTCTGAAAAACACAATCAGAAACATGCCAGTCTGTTGGTTCTTTGCTTTAAGAAGCTAGCACCAAATCCAGGCAGAGCCCCAGCCACCCACAGGTGTGTTACCTGGATTCTCACCTGGGCAACAAGATGTCGGGGTTCCCAGCCACCCTACGGCACCAGTCGGTACCCACTTAGTCCGAACGAGGCTGCTGCCTTCATCCTCTAAAGTGCTTTTTGAAATTAAGATGCATTTGGTCAAGATTTTCTTAACCTTTGCTGCTACACTATGAGGCGTGATCTCATTCTATATAGCTAAGACAGGAAATCACCAAACTTCAAGAAGGGATGGGAATGTTATCAAACACAAGTTGATTGTATTTCATGAGAAATTATGAAATTTCTCATAACCATAACATGAATACTCACTTTTGCTATGTCACATTTCAAGAACAGAGGTAGATTTACTCACTTTTAAGTGCATAATCTATACGGGAATTTCCTTTTTTTTTTTTTTTTTCTTTTGTCCAAGTGAGAAAGATGGCCATTCCAGCCATTGCCATCTGGAAGAGAGCTAACAGTCCCCAAGCAGATTTGCAATTCACCTAAGCCCTGTACCACAAAGACATCAAACCCCACTTCCAACCAGCTGCTCTCAGCAGTTGTAGGACCTGACTGCCCATCATCTCTGCCTCCTTGTTGCATAAATGCGCTGTGCCCAGACAGAAACTGGGGCTGTACCACTGAAGGCAATTAACAAGACAAGTATAAATAATTGAACGGCTATAAAGTGCTCTTTGGGCATCTATCTATTGTCAAGGAAGATCTCAAATGCAACAGAATCCAAATTTGAGGAACTCTATCCACTTTGCAGAATGATCTGCTGGAGACCTCAGCAGAAACGTGTCAGAGCTGTACAGTCAGGTGAAACAACTGAGAGATCTTGGGAGGAAGATCACTGTTGTCAAACCACGTCAAAAGACCTTGCCCAGGGCAGTGTCCCTCTCCTAAAAAAAACGTTATTTTGTTTAAAAAAAAAAAAAGGAACTTAGGCACTGGCTAGATAAAAAAAATAAATCACTTGCCATGTCCTGTTTTTCCCATTTTAACTCTAAACAGGAGTCAGTCTTCTGCTTCTCCCATCTTGTTCAAAACACCTGATTTTGTGGGCTTTTACTTTTCAGGTACAATAACCAATTACGATCGCTTGATAAATCTGATCTTGTTTTCTTTTTAAGCCTGTAATGACTGCTGTTGGTGAGAATGAATGAAGCATGGAGAAACCAAACAGATTTTCATGAACCAATTTAGGGCAGAGTCCTGGTCACATACGGGGTTTTTTGTTGTTTTGTTGTTTTTTTTTACCTTTGGACTGCTTAACTCAGGGACATGCCTTTCTACAGAGATCGTAGCAAGCGTAGTCACACACAGTACCACAAGTTCTGGTTTTCAGAGGATGGTATTTCAAGATCTGGAGGTATTTTTAGGGAATTTCACTACATTGATAACTACAACAAAGCTCCAAATATTTTAACTGAAGGTGAATTTTTCTAAAGAGCGTTTACTTTGGGATATTCCTGGGATACCCCTTGACATTTTCTTTCGAGATAAACACATAGTAGCCACTACTCCTTTTTTTAACTTCACAGTTGTGTTTCCTCCTTCCAAACAGGGGAGTATTTATGCCTATACAGTATTTTTGTCAAGCCCAACTACAGGAGCTAAACAAAGAAAAGCCCTTGAATGCTTAAGGGAAATGCGATGGGCTGGGAACACAGCTCAGCCTAACAAATAAAACTCAACCACAGAACACCCAGGAAACTAAAAAGGAACATCCCTACTAGGATCTTCCCGCAAAACTAGTCATTCTTTAGGGGAAAAAAAAAAAAAAATCTTTGCTTTTTGCTAAATTTTTTACAAATATTTTAAATGAATAACAGAATGGCTCATTTAAAGAGTCAGACTTCAGTAACAGCCTAATTGTGGGGACTCAAGCACAAGGTGGTTAGTCTTTTTGCCTCTATCCCTTCTCATCTGCTAACATGTTGTGTTCCTTCTGTTTGTGAAAATTAAACAATTGAGAAATGGTTTGCTTTTCTACAAAACGCAGTTTACCTTTTGTGTCCAGTTTACAAGAAGTTAGGCATGTGTGATATGCAAGGCTTTTTAAAAAGCACCTATTACCTAAAATTAGAGTAATTGCCACATTATTAGCTGTCCAATTGGTCTTGCAACACTCTGTATGCATTGTCAAGTTTCACATTGCTAATTTCCTAACAAGCACAGTTTGTTTTCAGATGCCCCAAGGCCAGTTTACTAAGACCAAACACAAGCTCTGAAAG
>VXBL01003342.1:291997-313277 GCA_013400195.1 Aramus guarauna
GGCTAGAAAACAGAGAGGAAGGCAGAAAAAAAAAAAAAAAAAAAAAAAAAAAAAAAAAAAAAAGGAGGAGGCAGAGCGCAAAACCGAAAAGCCCAGCGATCGGGGGCTGGCGGCCGCCCAGATAAAACATGAGCAGTACGGCAGCCGGGGCAGCGGCGGCAGAGCACGCCGCGGCCGCCTCACGTGTCCCGCACCGGCCCGGCCCCGCCGCCGCGGCAGGTTTAAAGGGCCAGGCCGGGGGCCCGGCTCCCCGGCCCGCGCCCCTGGCAGCCCCCGCGCACCGCCNCCAGGGACGGCAGCCGCCCGGGTAAGAGGTGGGTGGTGTAACCCGACAGCGGGTCGGAGCTTTCCTGCCGGGACGATGACGGGCACGGGGGATGACCTCTTCTGAAAAGCCCTGCCCCGACATTGTTCCCGTGAGCACCGCTGGGCTGCGGTGTACGAACCTCGGCGAACTGCTTTGAGGGTGTCCCGCACAGCCTTCTCCCTCCTCGGGCGTTCGGTCCTTCCTCTCCCGGGCGCACCATGGCCGGGCACCCCTGCGCTGCGGCGCAAGGAGATCGCCACAAAGGCCGGGGAGGACCCCGATGGTTGTGCGTTCCCCGAAGAAAAGGGCTCACACCTGGGGTCCGTGTGCGAGTCTGGCATTTCCCCCGGTCCCGCACCTCCCTCAAGGTCTTGGACTTTGGCTGAGAGACAGCCACCCGTATAACTATCTCCTCACATCCTTCCTCCCCTGCTCGGGGGTGAACAAACACAAGAGAGCTCTTAGGAGGAAATAAAAAGTTACATTATCATATGTAATGCTGAAGAGGGCAGAGAGATCGCTGCAACACTTCTTGCACTGGCTATCTAGATATATCCAGTTGTCTTGACACCTTATGAATTCTTAGCTATCTACAGATAAACATAATCAGGCAAAAAGTTAGTCCGATCAAACATACGCAATCATTGACGAGCAAGGACTGTGCTGAGGAGACAGCTGAGTTATTTTTTGTGGAATAGGAAAAGTACACTGCAGACGGACTAAAGAAAGAGTAATCCTAGAACACTTCTTAAGGCTGAAAATATTCCCAAAGTGTGCTTAATCCAATCACAAGCTTCCCAAAGCCTGCTTCCCTCCCATCCCCAAAAGCAACCAGCTATGGAAGATGGACACAGTCCACCTGTTAAATCTTACCGCTATCAGTAAAGTTTTGTAGTCCCAACTGTACTTTGTAAAACATTCAGCTCCCATCACACCATGAAGAAATCCGCAGGGCCCTACATCCATTCTGTACATCAAAAGATTAAGCTGCTGTATGAGATCAGGCTTCCAAGTGGTGATTGTAAGGTCCATAGTTTAAAGCATAGCAGCAAATAATTTTTATAACGTCCATTAATCTCCTCGAAGCATATTCATGTATCCATTTCTCTGGAAGAAAGTGGCACATGGAGTTGCTAAAAGCCTGTAGCTCCAAAACTGCCATCTCCACAGGTTCATCCTATATGGGCTATTAATAGTTCCATTAGTCTTCCCTTGAGTAGTTCTAGTAACAATACTGTAGTGCAAAGATTTTTACATAGAGCCATAAGCAAATAATCTTCACATGAGGGCAATGTTCCTAAAGTCACTGTTTGAAAGCTGTTCTGGACAAAAAGGGTCTTGGTGCTTGCACTGTGCCCAGCACGATAGAGTTTGGGTCTTGCTCAGGATGTCTGCCTACAGATTGACTATCATAACAAGAATTAGCATCGGAGATCTAAATTACTATGGGTCCATCGTTCCTTTGAAATGGTCTTGATTCCCTCCTTAACCAAAAGTTCTTGGATTATAAAGCAGTATGATATTCCTGATGGCAGCTGGGGGGATACAAACCTGTCTAGACTAATCAAACAACTTGTTCTTTTATCATTTATATCCAGAGTACCTTAGCACAGGTAAGCAACAGGTCAGAAACACATCCAGGACCCAGAAAGCCCGACTACCTGAAGTGGCTGGTGGAAGCTGAGAAGCCAGAAATAGCTCTTGGTTTTGTACCAGATTTCTTCCCAAAATAGATGTGATAACTGTTCCTTCCACTGTTTCAATCCATCCTCTGACAGTATGGATTATTGCTCCATCCAGAGCAAACACCAGTGAATACAACTGTATAATGCAGTGACGAGAATACTGTGAAGTTACTGGAGTAGAGATAACCTGCTTTCCACCAGTTTTGGTCTGAGATTTAAGCTCTGAGCATTGGTCTATCAACACAAGTATTAATTGTCAGTGCCTTTTTTTTTTTTTTTTCCTGGAAGCATTCATGACAGGGTGGGAAATTTATACACATAAAACAAGGCCTGGTTTCAACTCTCTATGAGCCTAAAAACTCAAAAAATTTCCACAGAAATTAGAGGAACTTCCTATGAGTGACTATGACTTCCTAAGAAGAAGAAAAGCAAAAGCAAGATGGAGATTTTGCTACCTAACCTGGAAAACACGTAAAGAGGCTGTTCGTTATTCTGTTGTCAGTGTGATAGCTAGTAGGGGGTTAATTGGCCTCTGTTCCCAGAGGGGATTTTTTTTAATCATGGAGTCTAACAACAGCAATAATATTTTGCATCAGAACACTGAACTCTAGGTTGCAGCAAAGTATCTTTTAGAAAGACAGAGAATTACAGGTTAAATAGGCCTCGGAGACTGTAAGTAGCAACAAAGAAGCCCCTTCCATTGCTGACTTCTTCATCTACCTACTTTTTCAAAAGCCCGTGGATGCAGAAGAACCTCACGCTGTAAGTCAACAGGCTCATGCTGTGCACCGTCATGGGGAGATGCCACCTATAGATAGCAACCCAACATTACCCATACGTTACTAGAACTAACTCCCACCTGTGGAAGTCTGGGAGCACAGATGGTCTCAACTGGTAGCACATTACACGAGAACACTTTTTCCAAGCTGCTGCATTTCCCTGAAGGTCTGCAACGCAATCTGTGCGATAGGAGCTTCGCTGACTTTATAGTGCCTGCTCACCATGGATGTAAGAATGCGGAGAGTCATGCCACCCCTTCTTCTGTTCAAGGGGTGTGTGTGTGTGTGTCCCATTTTCTCCACCCTAGTTCTCCTGGAGTACAAGATACTCCAAAGACATAGTGATAAGGCAAATTGAAGGCCCTAGCTCCCGGGTGGGGGCGGGAGCAGCAATGTTTGACTTCGAAAGAGGTCTTGATCCAGGGACAGGAGACCAGATGGTAAAGTTCAGAATTGTTCTGCCTGTTTCCTCAGTACTTCAAGGGGCTCACAGATCTGCACTGCCTCAGAGAGCTCCTTGGAGGAGCAGTCTTGGCCTGGCAGCATTAGAGGCTACCCTGGCTATATATATTGGTTGGGTATTTCACTTTTGTGGCCAACCAGAGCGGCCAAAGACTATGTAGTCGAAGGCTACAAGGAGTGCTCAAGGAGCTGGGAATTCTGATACTCTGTTTGTAGAAAACCACTCCTCCCAAGGGAAGTATATTTTGCAAATAGTCTCTGTTTGTGGGAGAAGTTAACTTTTGTTTTCCCTGGTTCTTTTTGAATGGACTCCCTCTGGCCTCTGGGGGTATGAGAGAGTAGAAGAGCCATCACAGGAACCTGGAGCGCACCTATCCGATGGTCCATGGTGAATTGCCACTCATTTCTTTTCATCCAACCGGTGGAAGCAACAGCGGCTGCTGCTTCATAATCAGCATTCTGCAGATGGCTGGGAGAATGCTTTAGGGAAGCATGACTGCGACTGACAAACAAGACCCAGAAAAGAACATTAAGGCTCACTCTCAGGCCTTGTCTGCACCAGGGAATTTTCTTCCCTCCTCCAAATTCCCACCATTGGTAATATGAATGCAGCTGCACAATTGTTAGGGATGTTGGGAGTCATAATATATGAGTTTTCATCTCGTCAGCCATTTGCAGCACTGTGTCAATTAACCTTCCTCAGAGCAGGGTTAACTGATACAGTGCTGAAAACGGCTGCTGGAGCCGAAAGCTGTCTATACTAAGGCTCCCATTGTTGCTAACCCTGGTGCAGCTGCAGTGGAATCAGCCCACGTGGGATTATTTTGGTAACGATTCTCCAACCTAAAAGCAGCCTAAAACTGCAACATAGCCACCTTATGGGCCAAGACACACTTCCGCTGCACCTCAACAGCTATGCACCTAAGCTGTCACCCTTCGTAATGAGATTTTTCTTACAGTCCTTTCAGTCCAGAAGTCTGTATTTCTGTATGAAATACTCAGTAGACTTCATCTCAGCAAACTGATGTTCTGTCACCTCCATAGGACTGCCTATGGAGTCATTCGTTCTGACTAGGTCTGAACTTGAAGATGTGTGAGGAGGAAGAGCCAACTGTGCAGTAGTGTCTTATCATTGATTCATACATTCATTAATCCGAAACAAAATTTGCCCTTTCACTCATATAAACTTTGTAATTTGATTTTGTTTTTAATTTCTTAATGCAGATCTCGTTCATTAGTTTATGGCTAGAAATTCTATTCTTGTTCATCAGCATTTTGGGGCTTTTTAGCGCTCACAAGTAAAGCCTTATTTATGCAGAGCAGCACCGTGAAGACTCAAGCCGATTTCTGATGGAGTAGAGTTCTATTTCAAATGAGCAGAGTTGGCAGAATCAGTCCCACATGTTTCCAGGTGCCTTGGGAAGCAGTTATGAAACAGGCTGCTGAAATGGGTGTTTTACCCCCTGATGAGTAAGACCAATACTTCTAAAAAGCCTCTCTCTATCCTTCTCCCACATCCGTGTCCAACACCAACTAAAGCAAAGAAGTGCTGTTTTGCATTTGTTATACTTTTGAACAACTATTTATCAGACAGATGCTGGCAGTCAGGTTTTTTTAAGTGCAGTTTGCAAGTGTGAAAATGTTGAAGCCCAGGCTCAGCAAAAACCTCAGTGAAAAACTCTAGCTCACTAAAGCCCTTGATTAATGGCAGGCAGGTTTCAATTCATGCATGGCATTTTATGCAAATGCAGAACACAGCTATATGCAGAATGGTGGGCAACTGCCTATGTCTATACATATCTACGGAGGCTCGACATAACTGCCCAGGGAAATGGCAAAGGGGCAGACACGGAGGAGATGCTGTCCGCAGCCTCCCAGCTGGGGGGGTGTGCTGTAGAGCTCAGCTCAGGGTGCTGGGATGCTGAGCAAAAACTGATTTGGCGGAAACTTGGATACAGCTGGGTATTTTGAGAAAGGAGGAAGGAACTGGCTCACTGTTCCTTCAGCTCTGAAACTGCTCCGGTGGCTGTTTCTTTTCGGACAAAGTGAGGGAGTGGGCAGAGAAACCCACCAGAGAAAACCAAAGGAGGTGCGACAGCAATCGGTGGAAGGATGGAGGAGCAATGCATTGACTACCCCTTTAGCTCAGATTGAGCTGTGAGGATGCATGACAAAGTTCTCAGGTCACAGTTGTCACACGAGAAGCCTGCCTCTTGGTAAACGTATTTATATATTTGCTTAAATGGTTTTCATTAATCTCTTGAAAGGTTCTTATAAAAACACTAAAAAACTACCATCCCAAATCCCAATGGAACTGGATTTCTCCTCTCCCTTAGCCCCTTTTCCCTTCAATATTAGGCTTAGTATCTTGCATATGTTTTTGTATGAAACTCTGTGATTAAAAGTACTTAAGACTGGCTCATTTTTCTCTGCAATGAGTTCAGTTATTTCCTTTTTATACCTTCCAGAATTTACTATACCATATCTAAATATTGGCTGCAGTCCACATGTTTTAGATCATTCTCTATAATGGTCCTGTTGTTATAGAATCCTTTGTGTGTGTGTGTGAGAGAGAGAGAGAACATGCATATGTGTTGGAAGCGAGGCAGGGTGCATATAGTCGTCTGAAAAGAGAAATCAGGGTATATTAATTCCATAAGTGATTTCTGAACTGATAACATAGAAGTGATAAAAATAGTGAGGAGTGAAATTATAGACCTCTACTGCACTACCTTGTATGTGTGGTAAATAATACTTACGATCCCAACATACTACTCTACTGAATACATTCTACCAATAAAATGACTCATTCACCTTTCATTGCTATATAGTTTTAAATATCAGATTCATCATTGTCACATTTCCTCGGTTTTACTTACGTTCTAAATGGAGATTCTTTGACCTGAGCTGTACAAGGTGTTAGTCGATGGTAAGCTACATGAAGATGAAACTAAAGGCAGCAATTGAAAGTCCTTACTCATTACACAAGCAGCTCATTACCTGCTAAAGACCACACAGAGAACGTACACATGTAGGGTAAGTTAACGATCTAGGGAGAAAGCAGGATTTGATGCGTCATTTGACAAATCATAACCAAAATAGCAAAAAACCTGTATTCCCAGTGTCATAATGTATGGATAGAGCTCATGAGGATTTAACGGAGAAATGCCTCCCTGCTCCCAGGACAAAATGAAGTAAGTGGCCCCGTCCCAGTGCACACCTCTGACTCTCACCTGTGACAGAGGGTGCATTTAAGTGGCAAACGAACAGCATTGATCTACTACGTGTTCATTCCCTATGCGGACAGACTTTGTGCACGGCAAATGTGACTTAGCTCACAGCACGTCAGATAAACCCGTTCACACTCACAGCAGGCTGAGTGTCCTCGCAGTTGTGCCTATGGACTCGCGAGTGCATGGCAAATTTGCTCCCAAATTTCTTTTAACTTCTCCTTGTGGGCAAATCCTGAGAAAGTCTGCCAGTGCCGTAAATTCAGACCACTTTCCCATGTGGAGAAGTTCGCCGCCGCCCAGAACAGATGCAAACCCCCTGCACTAACCATTCCACTCATCTCCCACCCCGTAGGGCCCTGAGTCGGAGATCAGGCGGATCAGAGGGCCGAGCGGCTATCGTTTTGTGCTGCAACGAATCTCACCCAAAGAGAGCATACTTAGTTTCTATAATTTTTTTCCCCACAAGCTAAGATAAATTTCTGCTTTGGTCCATTAACAATACTTGTATTTTTAATCAGAATTATTTTCTGCTATATTTTCTTTGGAAATAACAGTAATACAGTTTATGTGAAATACAAACAAATGAGGGAACGATTTTTACCTAAATGTATGAATAGCATTTTGCAATTTGTCATTGTGATATATTTATCTTTTGAACTTTAAGTGAGCTCAGCTGAAAAAAATGCTTCTCTTCAGCACATGACTGGAAAATATATTACACCAGAGAAGTATATTGCTGTTTCAGTTCAGAAATTAGTGGCTAAATATAATTTTCCACTATACTTACTTTCACAAAGTATGTAGTAAATTATTTACATTACAGTAAATTCTTAGTACATATTCCAAAAGGTGTTAAAATCAGCATTCTCACTCAAATTAATGGGCATTTTGTGAATGTGCGTTAAAACCAAGACCCTTAAGATCTTTTGTTGCCTGCTGAAGCCTTAAAACCACTGTAACACGGCTAGAACAAAACAAATTTGTCAACAAAATGAGCCCAGGGGGAAGGAGAAGAAACTAGTACGGAGCAGAAAGATACAGACTGGCCGGTAAAGTCACAACTGTTTACAGCAGCTGAACATTTGGGTCCGCTGTGTGTCTCACACCCATCTCCTTCTAGCGGCACGGCGCACGCTAGTGACTACGCGTAGCCTTTCTCATCGGAACTTCACACGGCTCCGGAGATGCCCGGGGCTTCCAGCCGGGCAGGCTGCATCTCTGCCTGCGGCGGGGAAGTCGTTCCCTGCTTCTGAGCTTGCCCCAGCAAACAGGGCCGCCGGGAGCAAGCTGGTACCGCAGCAGCGGAACCGTTCAGCCTGAGCCTCGCTACCTCCCTTCCCCTGGACGGCTTGGGAACAGGGAGGAGAGCTGGCTGCAAGCTGGACAAACTCTTCCGGCAATGGCAGCTGCCTCCAGCCGCCATTTTGCTCAGGGGTCATTTGCCTGTCACATCCCAGACATGTAACCCTCGTGTGATGGGAGAGCAGCCAAGGAGCCATCAGGAAAGGCTGGGGCCGGGTGGGAGCCGCGGCCGCTGCCAGAACAATTCATCTGACACACAGCCCCTTCCGTAGGCGCTCCAGAGCTGTACCCAGGGAAGGAGGCTGCTGGGAACAGGCTGCGGGCCTGATAAATGGTCCCATCTGCCACGAAAGTCTGCACTCCATAGGACGAGCACCTGTTTCCTACAGCGTACAGCCATCACGTTTGCAATCCATTCCGTTCCTCTGAGAATTAAATTGCTTGTTGTCCGTTTTCCCTATGCGCGTTATGGACTACAAAGGAGGGTCCAGGGCTTATAGCACCGGTTGGGAGCTCAGGAAACGGAGATGCCTCCTCTCCCATAGCCAGGTGTTCGCTCCGGTCTGACCTTGGGCAAACTACGCGCACCCGGCTCCTCGGAGGTGTTCGGATGCCCACCTCCCACCCAGCGGAGCGAGAGGGACAAGTCTGTGCCCTATCGGGAAAAGGCAGACGTGAGCATTCCCTGTTTTCCAGGGCCGTTACGCAGATGAAGACGTTTCTGGCCTACGGAAACTAGGGTAATGGCAGTCATTCAAAAACCACGTATATGAGAGAGAGTAGTGAAAACACCGAGGAAAAGTTGCGCGGTTACCTAAGGCAAAGAAACATCTTTAAATGGTTTTAGTTGTGACTCAGAATTAGTAAAAAAGAGGTTTAAACAAATCTTCTTACTTCAAGTTCTGTCTGAAAATATTCCTAGCCTTTTATTTATTTTTTTGAATAATGATATTAGTAAGAGTCCATTATATAATCACAAGAAAATTAAAACTCTCCAGGGCATGATCTTAGCAGTGTAATTAACTGGGGTGTTTAAAAGTACAAAGTGAACCTGAAGCAAAATTTGTACCAGAACCACACCTCATTATGTTTTGCTGCCTAAGTCTGTCATAAATAGAGATGTTTATTACACATCTGCCATTTAAAGTACGTATTACATGCAATGTTATATTTTATTTAGATTTAAAAATTTAAAAACACACGATGACAAGCTGTGTTACTATTAACACATGCCTCAGGGACCAGGGGTGCACATTCACATTGTGCCTTAGGTTATATTACAATTCAGCCACTCCAGAGTTACAAATCGTTTACAGAAGTATATTGTGTAATTAGTGTGCCTGATTTCAGTCCATAAGACTTTCATTGGTGTGAAAGAACAATCAAGCCCTGTATGTCCATTCACATTTATTAGACCAAACTTTGTAGTCTGTCCTTAGAGCACCGCTCCCTCCTCTGCTTTCAACAGCAAATGGCACTAAAATCCCCAGAGCTTCCCAAAGCAAAAGCAGTTATTTTCTTTCCTTATGATTTTTTTTTTTTTCTTCACAGCAGAAGTGATTCAGAAGTGACTCAAATGTATGGGCGGAAAGGGCAAGAGATGATGCACTAGTTACATGCTTCTTAATTCTTTCTTCTTCGGGTTTGCTTTCCTGAACAGACTGCCCTCCTGGACTAGCTCCAGGGCTGGCTTTGAAGAAATCTTTCACAGAAAAGCTTTCGCAGAAAATCTTGTCCAGGATCTGCATGGAATGAAGTCCCTCGGAATGCATATGGGTTATTTCCAGCAGATCCTAAGCAATTAGCTTGGCCAGTGAGGAAAAACAAATATAGTTTCTTTGATACAAGAACTTCGATGAAGAAAAATGCCACCTACTAGTCAGCTTTTCTTTGTAAACTAGTTATCCAAAGTCAATCTCTATCACCATTTCCTATTTATCACATCCTCTTAGTTGCATGTTAAGGTAGGACGAATTTAGTATGTCTTATATATCTAAGATATATATCTGCATAATGAACACTTGATGTTGTGATGTTGTGGGTAGTGTCACTCAGATCACTGGCAAAGGAAGTTAACTTTTAACATCAGCCCTATGAGACTTTTCTGTAGCGTTTCATAGTGGGGATCACCTGGCAGTCCTGACTGGTTTCTATAAAGCTAAAGTAGCAAATACGAATGCTCCAAAATGAGTCAGCCCATCCCCTCACACCAAATCCACGGAACTATACAGTGCAGTGGCACCTTCAGCACTCAGTGCTTACCTGAGGAGTCTTTCAAAGTTTAATCTTTGCCTGATCCATCAACCTGGAAGACCTAGCAAGAGGGAAAGAGCTGAAGTGCTAGCAATTCACAAAGCCTATCCAAGCTCTATACTTCTCCACATCAAATATAAACAGCAGAATCTCCCAAATTCCTCAATATCCTGCTAGAATCCAGACCTGTACATAAAAGTAACTGGCAAAAACTGAACCCAATTGAACTGAACCGAAAAGCTGCAGCGGAGCTCCGCAGTCCTCCGCCTGTTTTGTCTGACACCCCCGCTTCGAGTACGCTGAGGCTACTCAGGCAATAAACACAGATACAGCTTGGCATCAGACACAGCATATCTAGTCTCATGTCCATTTGCTTGTCAGGGACATGGAGGGAGCTGGGTTAACTGCACAGGCGTCTGGCTGACAGAAGATACTGAGGGAGGGGAAAAAGGAGTAGGGGAAAGAAGAGGGAAGGGACTATGTCTGTGGTCAGGGGTGCTGAGAAAGGCATATCAAGCATAACACAAAACATTGTTTCATTTATCCCGCTTATGAGAATACTTGGATTTATAGACAATATTTTTCGGGCACTTTTTTTCTTGCACATTTAAAGTCTGGCTACCTTCTGACCACAGGTCTAACTGCCAGGCCTGAGGGAAGGAAAAACCCCACATATTAACACGTTAGAACCCTCTTAATATTGTCCAGAACTGCTTTTCCATATAGCAGTTTGATGCACAGCAGTCCAATGGCAGTTCTAGGGTCTATTTCCATGTGATTGAGTATGTATAATAACTAGTGCCTTAGAGATGCTCAGCTTCTGTGTGGAATAAAATTCTACATTACCTGATATAGTAAAATGGATACCAGAAATTTAACATAGCTCCAGGTAGAGTATTGCTTATCCTTCCCATTAAATGATGATATTCCATATTTATGGAAAAAGAAAAATGTTTAATCTTGGGAAGAGGGTGTTTGCAGGGTATATTTAACTGCTTGAGTTTGGTCCACTTTCAGTACAGAGTAGCCCAAAGCAAGCCACTCCAAACAAGAACCAGTAAAATATACGCAATGTGCACCACGTGTCTCTAGTGTCTAAATGTGTAGTCTATAAAGATACCTATCTCAATGAAAAATTGACCTCTGAGTTTAAGAAATAGAAATTCACTGACTTTCTTCTTTGTCTTTAAAGCCAGATGTTTAAACTTCTGTGAGTCTAGTAAAAAATGTTTTAAATACAAACATGTAAGTCACAGTTTCACATAATTATTTTGTAACAGAGTAATTAGAATAGGTGCTACATCCATATTAGGACTGAAAAGTAGTAACTTTATTTTAATTTCTGACAATGTATAAGGTAACGTTTGCCCAGTAACATCAGTACAGATGCTTCCATTGAATTGAATAACATTCTTGGAGTGTAAATTGTAAAGAAATCCCCAATATCTAGATGCCAGATGTTTGAACATTGGTTTATTTCAAGTGTGCATGTCCTTTAAAACAGAATATATTTATCTAGAATTCTTGCCGTTTGACAGATCAAACACTGTCCTAAATGCATGAACTTTGCGTGAAGTAAAAAAAATCAGATGAAACATTCATACATTAATTGGCATAAATAAATAATGGAATAACAGAGCTGCATGGAATAGAATACTCTCCTATTTCCAAAAGTCTATCTCTCTCAAACCAACACTCTTATCTTTGCTGAGAATTCAGTACTTCATAAGCTCAGTACTTTGGCCAGGACCCAGTTGAGTAGGTGATTCTGTTCTCTTTAGTGGGGTTAGTCACATGCCTAAAATTAAGCAAGAGATTATGTGCTTTGCTGGACAGAATGAAGAGTACTCCAGATCTTTTCAGGTTCTCCTCTGCAGGCTGAATATATTGAGACTTAGTATTTTGTTTTGTTGTATAGGGTTGAGTAAATTTGAGAAAGTAGAATCAAGAGGGAAACTGATGAAACTAGGAACAAATACTTGATACTGATCTCAGTTTTAATCCAAAAGTGACTACCAATCTGGGTTTGCAGGATTCTGTTGCTTCTGCAGTCAGCAGAGAAGATGAGCTGAAGCCATTTTGAAGATAAGTACTGTTGGAAAGATACTTGTACTGCATCAGTACCGCTGTTAGGTTAACATTTAGGGCAAGCTGGAAGGCTTTACCAGTTTTGCAGGAATTTTGGTGTTTCAATACGGAGACAGTGTGGAGAAGATTTGCAGAGCACTGGAATATATGGGAAAGACAATTTGCTTTTGATGTCATGATTTGATAATTTATTTTGTTCTGTGGGGAGGACAAGCTTCTCAGAATTGTATACTTTTAAAAGAAACCTCTAGTTTGTTCTGCAAAATGAAGGGCACATCACCAGCAATCATGTTAAGCCTGTTCTTCTAAAGAAACAATCCATCAATTTCTACCATACTTGAAAGAACAGTCAAAGTCTCAAAAAATAATTAGGCTCCAACAATTAAATAAGAGGGATCTAAATGACTGCTCCAATAGAGGGAAAGTTGGGCAGAATTCAGGTGCGATATGTTAAATTTGACAGTAGTCCTTTATCCAATCAGTACAAAGGATTGACTCACCGCTCAGAACACGGACTGTTCCAGGCTTGCTGCAAAACTCCTCTTTTTCTCTGGGAGGGAAAGTCAAATGTGGGATTCTTTGCAGCAAAAACGAGGAGGGGAATTAGAGGATAACCAACACCCATAGAGAGTGTGTTCAGGCTTCATTAGCTACTCATAGAACAATGCATATGGTTGCACCAGATTTAGCTGTCATTTAAGACTTTAGATTGTAAGGGGATAGATGTAGAATCCAGTAGTCGCTAGAGCAGGAGAGTGTGTGAAGCGGTACGAATGAAGCAAAAAGGGATTCAAGTGATCAGTGTTTATGAATAGGAACACCAGTTATAGAAAGTACATTTGTTGTTCACACTGGAAACAATAAAATAATACACAGAGACATTTATTTGATACAAGAAATACGATGTTGCAAAAAATAATAAAAAGGAGCTATAGAAAGTTATTAAAATGGAATATTAGAGAAGCCGAACCATATTTATGTACTCATTTCCTCTAAGAAATTTTACAGTGTTTGAAATCTAAGATTTGTCTCTCACAAAACAAAATAATCAAGTGTTCTCATGCATTTCCACGGACCACCACTCTGGGACATGATGGACAAGTAGAACACAGTAAATGGGTAGCCAGACACAGGCACAGAGTTACTGGCAGCTCTGCTCTAAGAGTCCAGTAGGTTCTTCATGACAGTTCTCATTGTGGGATTATTACTAACACATATTCCCCCTTTCCAACCAGTTTTGCGTTTCTATTTATTACTGGAATGCTGCTTGCTTCCCTGAGATGTTCTTTTGAAAGAAGATGCCTCAAACACAAGCAGAGAATGGCAGATCAAAGCCATATACATTTGGATGTTCTTCTTCTCCGGGGTCATGCTTTGCAGGGTGAGGCATCTGGAAGAACTGAGTCTCTTTACTACAATGCCAAGGTTTGCAGTAACACAGTGAAACAAATCCCTCAGATCTAACAATACTGTGTCTCTCCTGACAGTTTAGAAGAGGTGAATATCTTGGGACCAAAATTTAAAATTTTTACTTGGTTCTTACTCATTCGTTCTTTGGGCAGAACTCCATTTCTTTCAACAGCTTTGCCTGAGGAATAACCTCATGATTCAGCTCTTAAAGGATACTAGGTATCTTAAATATTATCCTAAATGCAACTAAGATCCTTCAGGCCCAAATGTATTCTTATACTTCCCAAATTAACCATTCCCAGGGTCTACAGGAGAGATCATCGTAAGTCTTTAAGCAAAAAACTGAAACTTCATTATTTATCCTGGGAACGCTGGTTAAGGGCAACACTCCTCTGCTTTGATGTTCTAGAAAAAATGTAAACAAAAGCTGTAATTTGTGGGGTTGAGGATTGATCAAGTTTTCAGAGTACAAAATAGGCCTACAGGAATCTGGTGGAAGAATCTGAAATTACTGTAGGGAAGAAATTTGATCTTATTTTCAACCTAATTAAAGCCTTCTGCATCTCCACAAAAACCTCCAAAACCCTGGAGATCTCTGATGGTTTACCCTCTGGGGAGAACACACAGATATGAATTTTAATAGTGTCTTTTGGTAATGTGGTGGATAAAGACAAATTGATTACAGCAGTCTGGAAAAAAGCAGGTGATGCATTACCAGGGCCATTGGGTTCATGTTTTCCCAGACATGGTGAAGGCCACCCAGATCGTAAAAGAAAGTTGATATCTTTAAAAACTTGAGTTCTATGATTTGGGGCTTGATATGGCTTTCTTGTTTCCGAATACACTGGATTATATCAAAAGAAAAATAAGATGTATGGTCCAAATTCTGTTCTCGTGTACACAAATCCAAATCTAGGCTAAAACTCCTGACATCGATGGATTTGCTCCAGATTTACACCCAACAGAAGAGCAGTATTGTCCTTCTGATTGTAATGATGCCTATCATTATTTATTATCTGAGGAGCAACGTGAAACCAAAAGAGAGTAACAGTCCAAGAAATCTGAACTCTAAGATAAGTGTTTCTATGCTTTTGCATGAAATACCAAACAGAACACTTGTAGAAGTCCCTTATGAAGACACTCGTGCCTGGTCTCAAAGGACGTAGTTGTTCAAAACTTGTTTCCAAGAGACCGCTCAGCATGCACCCTGATGGGACATAAAGTGCGTGTACTGCAATAAGTGTAGGTTCCTTCCACTCTATTTCTTTCTAGCCCATTTGGATTTATACTGGGAGAATTAGATATACATGTATGAATAGAAAAAACATTTCACTGACATGCATGAATATAGCAGACGACAAGTCAGATGACAATCCTACTATTATTTAACTCTCTCGCTTTGAACAGTGTCTAATTGTGTTGATTAATAATTGGTACATGTGGATACACACACATCAATGCAAGTTTGCACATATGGATCAGATTGACATGTGATCTGCTTTCAGATCTAGCCATTTTTCAGTACCACAGCTAGCCTGCAGCCTGCCACAGAGCCACGCACTTGCCATGCTGAGGAGCTTCACTCACTCCAGTGTTCAATAATATTAGCCTAGATTTGAAAAAGAACATGGATCTAATCCAAACAGAGACTAACTCTCCATACAGGGATGTAGCCCTGGAAAGCTCTGCTCAGCTGCATCTAGCTGAAAAAAATAGGTCACCTCTGTGTGTGCCATGGAAAATCCTGAAACTTCTGCTTTCCCAGATATACAGGGCTGTCCTTTATCAGGGCTAGAAATATAGCTGGCATACTGCAAGTTAGCATTCACCTCATATTGCTGTATATTTTAAAATAATACTCTATGATGCAATGCTAGTTCTGCATCAACCTCTTTCGTCAATGAAATATAATAGAGCCACCCACCTCTAGAACAGCAGAATGGTTGCACCTTGTGACAAGCATCAGTGCATGGTAAACAAGGAGGTGAAGGTGTTCTCCTACACAACAGAGTGAGTCTTTGACTTGAGAGACAAAACTGGGAGAGGAGACTGCTAGGCATGCAAAAATTGTGTAAGAACAGACAGCATTTATGATAGATTTACAAGGCCGGTACTTTAGAGAGTGACTAAAGAAACAATTGCGTAATATCTGTTTGTTATGTATGGTATGATTTTATAGCTAATTTGCAATCCAGCAAAGTTTATACAATTAATGCAGTGATACAGTTAATATAGTGTGACAACAAAAAACCAACACAGTAAAAATGCCCCTATGATTTAAAGATGAAAGAATATGGGTTTCCCACAGAGTTGTGACAAAGAGTCTGGGAATTACATTTGTTTTCCTTTTGTCTTACTTTGCTTTTGAGATGAAACATCGACTAGTTTCTCCTATACTCATTTCAGCCCTGGATAGCTGAACTTGTCCCGGAGCTAACCATAGCATGCTAGCATCTAGGCTGCCACTCTTCAACGACATTGCCAGAAACACTGACCAAAAGTGCCGTACCGTGGCTTTGAAAATAGCACAAAGCAACCGAGGAGCATGTGTATTGATGTGGAATACAAGGATCAGATCAATGTTGTGTTCAGTGTGATGTCCCATCTCCAAGAATGTCAGCAAGTGATGAAGGCTCATGAAACTGAACAGAAGGAAGCTATAGGTCATTCTACTGGCATATAATGCTGCCTGTGCTCAATTAACTGTTTAGACCAGCCACTAATAACCTCCATTAGAATGAGTTCAGCTTTGTGAGCTGAGGGCTTGTGTCTCTATAGCTCTCATTCTTTGTTTGCTGTTTTAAACTGAATATACGTGGTTATAACAATCTAGTTGCTTGCTTAATGCTTGCTAAGTTCATGGTGTGAAACTCGCAGCAATTGGTTCCTCTAGCTAGCTGTTTGCCACGTTAAGTCATATTTTGCTCCCTTCACAGCTGAGTGACCTTCAATTACACTGAGAGAGTAAGCAGAAGCATCCTATTTGTCTTCCCTGCATTGTTCACCATTGCATACAGCCTGTAAAAAGAGACACAATAAACAGTTCCTATCTTGTCATTTGCCTTGGTTGGATCTCCCGTCTGACAGTCATTCTAACGTATTACCCATCTATGCCCTGCTCTCTTGCCTTTACAGCCCAGAGTTCAGATTTGATTGACATATCTGTTGCTTTGACTGGCTACAATGAAGAAAAAAAAAGAGCCACACAGCTATAACTACCCATTGCTCTTTTTAAAAATGTGACCGGTTTTCAAAAGCTATCCAACACTGTGAGAAACTCACTGACGTAACAGTACTGCTGCCAGAAAACTAACAAGAGCAAAATTAGCCAACTGAGAGTATTCATGAACTACAAGAGAGAGAACCAGAGACCTGTCTTCGAAGACAGCAGCAGAAATAATACAATTCTGTAGTATGGTTTTCATGTGATGAACTAGCTGTTCCAAAAGCCAGTTTTCTTTCATAGGCTGCCAAAGCTGACTGAAGGAAACATCCAGTCAAAGCCTGTAACTTAGGACCAGTTTTCCAATTGCTTGGGCAGTTTCTGACTTGTACAGGTAGCAGTAAAGAGCAGTGGATTCATATTTCACAGAGCTCAGGTTCAATCCAAACATTGATGAGGGTCTCCTGAGTATTCTTTGTGGGGTTTGCATATACTTTTTTTTTTTTTTTTTTTTTCCCCCTTTGACAATCCTGGCAATAATCTGCAAGGAGTTCTTTGTTTGCTCTCTGTGGAAATTTTTGACTGGTTTATGTTTACAGAATCAAAATCAGAATCAGTGAAGAAAGCACGAAAATTGATGTAGAGTGAAGAGCAAACAGGGAAGTACCAACCTTTGTTGATACCAACAAAACCTTACCCATTAGCCTTTGTTTACTCTCCCCATGTAGTGTGTGCTCTGTCTTCTCTCATTTTTAACAATCTAACAGATGAGTTAACTGAGAGGATCTATCTCTATAAAATAGGGAATCCATTTTAGTAGGTTGACTGAGTTAGTTGGCTGGTCCTCCCATTGGAGCAATTTACTAACAGCAGGAGTGTATCCAGCAAAATGTAGTTCTTCACACAGACCTCCCAAGTTGTCCCATCTCTCCATCAGAGAAACTTTTGTGGGGCCTGGGGAAGGGAGAGTCCTTCTGTGAAAATAAAAATAAAAATGCCATGTCTAGGTGGAACCCTGGAAAAATTCCACAGAAGAAAATCTCATTATGAACCCTCTCCCTACACACTGTATGGCTAATCTGAAATATTAAAGAGGAAGAGAGAATATTAGCGGGGAAGAGAGAGAGGCTTGGAGTAAAGGGGATCTGGATTCTTTGGCTTTCTCTTGTTCAGGCTTTCTCAGAGATCTTGGGTGAGAGACACAGCTACCGTCCCTCACTTTCTCCTCAGAAAATAAAAATTGATTAATGCTACCAATGTCCCTCCCAGAGCCATCTGGAGAGCTTATTTATTAGGGTTTATAAAAAAAGGAGGAACAATGTATTTTTTAAACAAATAAAGTAAGTGTGGCACACACTTCAAATGGCTAGTGCAATGCACGGGACAAGGATTAACCTGCAAGCTTAACTCTAACAGATCTATTCTGCATGATGTGCAGTGTTCCACCGCGAGATGCTGTCTTGCTGTCTGCATGTTTTCTTCAACATATATACACTATAAAATCTATCTTAGATCAGCTGACTGAGCTATTCATTAGCAGGAGCTGAATGTGTTTGGTTGGCAATTGTTTTGAACGTTTCTAAACCTTGGTAGTTCCCCCAGCGAATTGCACTCACTTTGGTCAATCCTTAACGCTAGCAAGACGAGAGGTTACACAAAGGCTGTTAAACGGGTCTATTGGGTTCTGCATCTGACTTGGCTTTCAGAAAAATAAAATGGCTTATATGGACATGTGGGGGGAGAATGACTTAAAAGTGTAAGTTATGCACCTGGACGCTTAAGCTGTTTGTCTCTGTGTTCCTTAATACCTGTTTTCTGTCTCCAAAAATGCACACAGAAGTATTTTCAGACTAAGGATATGTTATAGTCTCTCATCAGTTATACAAGTGGGACTGAAAAATACCAGGTTCTCCCTATTTCTGTGCTCTAATGCCTGTTTCAATAGAGATACGAGTTCTGGGAGCACTATATGACTTCATGCATTTTTTTCCAGAAGTAATGATAAAGAAGTAACATGAAAGACCAGCCCAAACAAAATCTTTGAACTGGAAGATGAACCAGATAACTTACACATATATTTTCCAATTCATTTCTATTTGTGCTTGCAAATTTTTGGCAGACCAAGTGTTCCCTTGGGTTCCCAGATGCCCCACTCAATTGGAAATCTTAAAGGCACAACCCAATGTATGGGCAATTTTTCAGGAACAAAGGAAATGGGAAAACAGCAGCCTGTTTGTCTTTGAAGCTGCAGAGCATCTATGGATCAACATTCATGAGTGCAAGCAACTTTTAAATTCATTTGGTTTTATATTTAAGAAAAACATTTGCATACAAACTTGCCAGGATGTATGTTAGTCAAAATGTATTGTGCTCCCCTAGAAAGAGCCAGGGAGGGAGAATATGAACTGCAACATTCCCTGGGCTTCTGCAATATTGCAGCTGCTCTCAATTAAAGTGAGCAGTGGTTTCTAGGGACCGTATCTATGGTATTTATCTTCCAACCATTTTTTTTTATTATTTTGCAATGATTTCATGAATTGCAATTGCAGCTTTTAATAAAGGGGTGTTACAGTACTGACCATATTGTCTGCGTATTTCTTCCGTTGAGAATCCCAATACACATTATGTTACTGTCAGAGACTTAATGTACAGCTATCTATAAAGTACCAGAACATGAACAAGGCTTAAATAATTAAATCCACTACATCCACAGAAAGCATCCTCTGTTTAGGGACAAGAGGAAAGAAAATGTATGTGGTTTCAAGAGCCTAGAGAAAGATACCTGGCAAACCACTGCCACTAGGTTATGCACAGTGGAAAACAGACACAGACAAGCCTTGTATTTAAAAACCTAAGTAACTGATGGGGGTTCATCCTGCTGCATCATTTTTTCCATCCCCTTTCCTCTGAAGTCAGTGGGGGACTTCCATGCTACATAGTGACCAGCTCCAGCATTAATGTGCAAGGGTTAAAAAGGGACATTCTGCTTGTGCAGGATGAAATCCACTAATCAATTCTAATTCAATCCCAAATAGTTCCTAGAAGCGGATCTATTAATATTTGTCTATTTTCTGTTTGTCATCTGAAATCAAGGCATATGGCGAGCTGCCAGAAGATATGTGCTATAGCACATCTCTGTTTTGGGCTTCTTCCCCAACTCTGGATGATTTTTTAACATTTACCAGCTCTGTGTGAAAGGGATGGCCAGAGACAAAATTCCTTCACTCTTCCCTTCCCCTCCTCAGCACCGGCACATTGTTACCCATCCTGTCCGGAGGTATGGTACAACCAGGTAGCTCTGTTAGCTGCTGAGAAAGGTGAAAAGAACCACCTTATGCTTATGATGCAGGGCAAAAAGGAGGCTCAGAACCAAGATTAAGTATTGAGACTTCTGTTATCCACACACCATCAGCCCCCATTGCCAGATGTTATCCTCTCAGATACTATCCTGCAGCTCAAAGTGTCCACAGAATAAGTATCTACTGCCTATCTGGGCTATACCATGCACAGAAACTAGACTATATGAACAGAAGTTAGACAATAACAGTGCTTGCCAACTCCATAGGGCATGGGTACTTCTGCTGAAGTGACCTTGTCAGGCAGTTATGAGGGGTTACAATGATCATGGTTGGTGAGTCTTGAGTTTGACAACCAGTTCACCTTTGGACAACACCACAGATACGTCCTGAGAATCTAATCAGGCTAATCACCTGCCAGGACTATAATGTAGGTTACAGAATATAAAACATAAAAAATCAAATCTCCAAAGGTGGAGTAGGTGCAATCATACAGGAAAAAAATACTTTCTGTTTTGAACTGCTTTTAAGGAATAGCCCTGCCAGCAAGACCGCAGAAATGTCAACAAGCCCATCATTTGACCAATATGATTTTTGTAAAACTGTACTAGTTCGGTTCACAGAGCTTTAAAGAAAAGGGTTAGTCCAGAAATGTTTCCCCAGTATAAATATAAATTATCCAGAATACTTGGTCAGAAGACAGTGTAGTAGACATGCCCACATAATCAGGCATTCCCATTTTTGAATGGTTGAAAACACTCTCTATTCACATAGCAGCCACTACAGAAAAGAAAGATAGTGATCACAGGTTACCAGTGGGGTGAATGAGAGTACTCTTTCTAAGCCTAGCAGTCCAGGATGCCTATTGCTAGCCAACTTAATATGAAAAAGATCACTTTTTAAAACTGCATGCATCATTATTCCATATTAATACTGAAATAATAACTTCTAATTACAGCACAGCATATTACAGTTGCTCCTGTGCTGTAACTAAAATATTTTGGAAGATGGAGTTGTTGAAAAATTCCCTATTCCAGAGAAAGGGCCAAGCAGCAGAAACAGGGAAGGCAGCAGTCTGTGGTACTGGATGGCCCTGACCATTTTTCCTCTAAGTACTTGACACACTTGCAACCAGCCCTTGTTAACATTAACACCAACCCTGAGACTACAGTAGACCACTAAACTGATGTTGCGGAAGAAAAGCATCAGAATCTCCAAAGCAGCTGAAGCAGTGAAAAAAAAAAGAAAAAAAAAGAAAAAAAAAGAAAAAAAAAGAAAAAACAAAAAGAAAGAAGAAAGAAG
>VXBL01003342.1:313651-329627 GCA_013400195.1 Aramus guarauna
GAAAAGAAAAGAAAAGAAAAGAAAAGAAAAGAAAAGAAAAGAAAAGAAAAGAAAAGAAAAGAAAAGAAAAGAAAAGAAAGAAGACCAACAGAGATAAATTTGTGTCAACAGATGTGTTTTACCACTAATGATCATGAAGCCATGATACAGTTTTAATTACCCAGACTTCCCTTTATTATAACGGCCCCATAAAATGCTGACTAAATAAAAAATAACATCAATATACATAAGATGGAAAGCAGATGGCTGAGATTTTTGAACTAGAAGCCACTGCTGGAAAAGAACAATTGCTTTTGAGAGTCAGCCGCCTATTTGGCTAGATATATTCTTTTAAAATTTTTTACTGCATGATTAGAAGGTTTGAAAGAGTCAAACGCCTGAGGAGTGTGCTAACAGATACAGAAACATGAAAGTGTGACTTCCCTTTAAAAACACTGGCCCAGATGCTGTCCTCTACCAGAAGGCACAGAGGAGGACAAAGCAAACTCACACACAGCCTTGCATACTTTCTAGTGCAACAGACCAAAATTTTATTCTCATGAGTCTTGATAACAGCACACTTATGAACATAAATTTAGCAATAGCAACCACCAGATAGGCTTTTTTATCACGTTCATTATGGCTTTGTTCTCAGACCTCCATCTCACATTGCTCTCCATACTGTGTAGCTCTCCAGCCTGACTTTCTGTCTCCTGCAAGACAGCTCCATGATTCCCAACTCCCTTGTTCCACAGCACAATACCTGGAGCACACAATAAAGTCAGTTATCGTTGTGAGAAAGGTTGAAAAAGGATAAAAGGCTGCCAAGAAATTCCAGTATGATAAGATGAAAACTCAAACCTGGTTGTCTGGCTGCAGCCAAAGGTTGAATTAGGTGGGGTTCTGAGAAAATGACATGTTCTTCAGCTGCAAGACCACCTGCAGAACTCTGTGGAGAAGATGAACATGTCACTTTACTTCTCTGAGTGCTATTTTTAGGGGCTACTTGCTGACTCAGGCAGGCACTACTGAATGCATGACATATGCAGATATTTTTGCTAAAAATACCAATGGAAAACAAAAGAGAAAAACAGGGACAGGAAATAAAAAAGATGAAGCCCCAATTCTTTGGCACCCCCTTTGAAAGTCAGGTTGGGATTCCATGGATACCAAACGCTTGGAACCTTTTTAATAGGAGACCACAAGTTCTCCAAGACAGAAGAAAAAGTGTGGTGACTATCAAGCACTCTCTGTGATTAGGGATTACAACTTCACTGGCTTTGAAGAAAGGGCAGAAGCCCAGTAGAAGAACAGTATCCCATGGACTAGCCCGCAGATTCCCTTGGGGATGCCAAGGAGAGAAGTATTATTTCTACTTCATGATTGCATCTGAATTGGAGTAGGAATTCAAATAAGTATACATGAAATCCATGGTGTCCAGTAAAGAATGGCTTGATTTGATTAAGATTTGTCTTCTATAGATCTTCAGCGTATACATTTTTGACTTGTTCCCAGTGACAACCGATGCCTCCATGAGTTGCACCTCTCAGGATTCTCTGCATATGTTTTTCTAAAGACTGGTGAGTGTGGAACATGGGAACTAACATTTTCCTCTTGATGTTGTAGGTTTCTGTATCAAGGATGAATATTAAAGAATACTTCTGTAACATCATGTTACAGGGCAGTGTCTGCACCAGAGTAAACGGCACAGAAAGAATAAACATTGTTGAGGTCTTGGAGTGAGCACAACAACTTTCTATCAGCACGGATATTTTCTACCATTCTCAAAATGGGGGCAAGATAAAAGCTTCCCTAAACAAACCATGTTTTGGCAAACCTGGCTCAAGAAAAAGAGAAAGTAAGCCATAGGAGCTTTCATAACATGAGAGTGACTGTAACTTAGGAGGACCTTTGCAAGACAACAGTAGAGTTTTAAAAAAATCTGTCCCAGGAAACTGTTGGCATGATTGACTTTTGCCTTATGTACAGTACAGTCCAAGAAATGAACAGGAGAAGCAAAAAAGGAGCAAAGAGAGGGAAAATAAGAACAGTCTGTTAGTCTACAGAATGAAAACAAAGAGAGGTGGTTCTCCACATGCTGCAGTCACAGTGTGAAATTACACGCCCTAGGATACTGTGAATGGTAAAAGTTTATTAGACAAATTAATAGGGAAAGCCCTCCCTCCACTGAGGGCTTTTAAACACAAAGATACAACTCCTGATGCAGGAAATCCCTGAGCTGCAAGTTACTGGAGGCCAGGAGACATGTCTTCCCCTTATATCCTTCCCCGTGCATCCGCTTTGGCTGCTGCTGGGGGCAGGATACCAAGCCAGATAGATCTTTGGTCTAAGCTGGAATGGCTATTCCTGTGATTTATCAATGTGTTTTTGTAGCAACCATTCCATCAGGGTAAGTGTGATTCATGAGATTTTCTTTTTAAGCAGAAATTGGATTTTGTCCTAGTTTTGGCAACATGTGTATGAAGATATTAAAAAGCTTTATTTGTGGATGAAGGCACTTTTTGTTTGGTTTTTTAGAGGTATTGAAGTACAAGATAATTCAAAGATTTAAATCTTTGAAGGACATTTAATGTTCTCTTCTATACTACTGCTACATATTCAAAAGAGATGGTTTTAATTCTTATTTTTAGAGGGGCTGTTTAAAAGCTTAGGATAAATGGCTACTTTTCTATCTCCTTCTGATGGACAAGCTCACTTAAATCATCACTGGTGTCCCTGTAAGCAAGGCCAAAGATACAGGCACAGGGGAGAGTGAACAATCATGTTCCCTGCAGAGCAAGGTGGGAACATATTGGCAGCTTAGCGGTGAAGTAATGTCCACAGCTGTTGCCTCGGTTGTGCATGTTCTAAGGGCAAACAGGTTAGATCAGATCTGATTATTTGTCAGTCTTGTACCTTACATAAGTCTCTCTCTCTCTCTCATGGAGAATCATTTAAAACCATCAATAGCTCCAGAAATTCCTTTAAAGAACTTAAGATTTTTCCTGGAGTAATAAGGGTTTCATATATTTGGAAATTACAGCTTATCCAAAGGTGGATAAAATTTTTGATTCCAGCTCTAAAATGCTATTTAATACAGTTCAACAAAGCTGGACAGGTGGTACTAACAGTACAGAAAAGAACAAACCCAAGTAATTCTCAAAGATTTCATTCCTTTTTCATTTTCTCTGCATTAAGTTACCAAACTCATTTTTACACGCGTATTAGTCCACTTGGAATGGAAAGGAGCTAAAGATAAAAAACATGAACTAGTATAGGAGAACAGATAGATACGGCTTGGGCCTTTCTAAAGTTCTGAACTACCACGCAGAAGCTATCTGGCATATCTTCCAAGCGAAGAACCCTGCTCAGACAGCAAGCTTAGGAGTGTAACCAGTATAATTGCCATCAGTTCCCCAGTTGCCTCTCCTATAATCCGAGCAAAGCCGCATGACAAAATATTGCTAACTCCTGCTTCGTCTTTACTTGCCAAAAAAATAAAAAACTATTAAAAAAATCAAGAACTAAATATACAGTTCACGGCAACGAGAAAATTTCTGTTGAGTCTCTGAATGTGCTTCTACCAATCTGCAAAGAGTGTTCCTATACAGTAACTGGCCATCAGTAGAACGCAAAATGTGAGGCAATTCAGCAACTTCTAGAGCACCGGTTTAACGAATTGAGTAAATTTGTCTCATAGGGCCCAGTCTTCCAAGAACCTAAGGGTAATCAGTCCCTGGTGTCAACAGAATTTAGAGGAGGACAAGCAGCATGAAGGGCAGGTCCTTAAGACAAAAATTAAGTCAGGAGCAGTTCCTAAAAAACCTTCATGAAGGCCCATGAAGATCTTATAAATATTTAGCAAAATGTGAAGCACTGGGGAGATTTACAGGAGGACTGTAAATGTTTCTTGTCACGGTGAAGGAGCCACCCATTCACATTTAACGTATTCAATAATTCTCCTGCTTCTTTGCTCCATTGAGGTTTTAGCTGTCTCAAGTGGATGCACCAGCTTACAGACTTCTAAAATTAGTGGATTTACTAAAATTATAGTCCCATAATCTTTCCAGTTTCTACCTATTTTGTAAAAATGACAGCAGACAGACAGTAACATATTTCTATGTGTTGTAGATTTACTGAATCTTAATCTCTTCAATATTCTTCTTCATACTCTAGTAATTGACATAACTGGAATGTATCCCACTTTTCCACAGTGACAAAAGACTGATTGGACCAGACAGATAATTTTTTAAAGACAATAAACCAGGCCATATTAATTAAAGAAGCTCTCTTCCACCTGAGAGCTACATACAATTAAAGGAAAAAAAAAAAATCATGCCTCACGTCTCTAAAATCTATACACTTAATGTGTTCCACAAAAGCCACCAACAATAAACTTCTCTATAAACAATCTAAATTAGTGGCTTCACTTTAACTAGTTAACATATCCTAGTGGTAGGCTAGAACCTCAAACAACAAGCATGTTTGCAAGATTTTTCTCATGGATTATACCAAAGTGTCTAAATAAGTACAGATGTGCTGGGGCACAGTAACAGCCTGCAGCTCATAGCCAGCATTAGAAAGAAAAAAAGTTATTTTGCCTAGTCCTTTCTTCTTACAGAATGTATTATGTTAGTCACCTACTTTTAGATTTCTTTATGTTTACTTAAATATTGCTAAGCTATATTTAATGAGTTGTTATCATTACAAATGCACTCTATGATTAGGCTGGTAGCTGCCAACTACCATCTGCATTTCTCTGTAACTGCTTTCCAACTGTTCTAATGGAGAGCTCTAACTACCCATTAAAACTCAGGAAAAAAATAAAAAAAAGAGTAAGACCAGAGTTACTGAATTCAGGACTCCATCTCACGTTTTGGGTCCAGAAGAAAAAGGTGGGATGACAGTCCCACTAAGTGGAAACAGGTTCTGAGATCCCAGGTTATTCAGTGCTCAGCAGTAGCTCTTTTAATTGTTTACTATATGAAAAACTGATGTTCGGTTTGTGAAGTTTTGGGAAAATAACCACCATAGCGTATTGGCAGGAATTACACTCTTTTCAGTGTCTACACATGCGTATTCATGGAAAAGACTAAACCCAACAGCTTTTCCTAATGCCATTCCTTCTTCACCCTCTCTTCATCTTCCAGTTTCTCTCTCTGCCCTTCCAGTTTCTCACGGCCATTCTCTCTAAGCCATGAGCAACTGGGAGCCACCTGAGTACGCCGACTCTTATTTTCTGCTCATTTCTTTTGAAAGCATGCCCTCCATTTGTTTCCTCCATTTGTTTAGCAGTGAGCAAGAACAGGCAACTTTCTAAAAGGACAGTTGCTGGAGTGAGAGAAAAAAGTAAACCATTGTGAGCATTCAGCTGTACGCAGGCTGCGGAACAATGTTAAACTGCACCATTTCTGGCTTTCGTTTGAGTGTAGTTTCACAAGGGCCTGAGAAGGAGACTAGAATTACTAGTGAAAAGGCATAGCATGAAAAATGGGAATAACAGGTGCATGTTACAGTAGTATTACCCCGCAACACCTGTAACTGATAGACCAGAGTATAAGACTTCTAATAAATGGACACTGCCTCTCTCTATAATTATATGCTGGAAAAATTCTTTCTAAAATCTGTAATAAATGACTATAGCATGGAAGGCATGCTGGCACCTCTCCAGTCACAGAGTTCTTACCCTCTTTTCAGACTTTGCCCAAAGGACCTGCAAAGGATAAGCAAATGATTAGGATGGATGCATGTGGACGGAATCTACATGGGGATGGAAAACAGACTGCTTGTGTATCTGGAGCAACATCGTTACGGGAGGAACCGTGGTTCCCACAGACTAGCGAAGAGTATCAACGCTGAAAATGCATTGACAAAATGGGGGACGGTGATCTTCTGAGGATGCAGCGTGGGAGAGAATCTGTGCAAGGGAGACAAAGTGAGTGGAGGATTAGAAAGATCAGTATAAAACAAGAAATATGTGCGGAGCAATACTTTTTTCCCACAGAGGTTTAACTGCCCGTCACACTGCATATGATGCTACATCAGGCTTCCAAGTAAGTACAAATTCATCTCAGCGTATTTTCAAGAACGTTGGTTTGGCCATTTTAAAAGTTGGAAGCCAGTAGTGGCGTGAGAGCTGGTTTGTAGCTGAAAACTAACTGGTTTAATAAAACCAGCCCATAATGATGATTCGCCTTTTCTAAAACCATTTTTGTAGTAACAATTGGGAAGTTTAATATTTGCAAATTGGCTACTAAACACATGTAATACTTTCATATCTAAAAAATGTTGTGGGTAAATTTGGTGCATATAAAGGCAAAGGACAAACCACGCTGGTCTGAGTCAAGAACTGCAGGCAGATACTGTTCAAACTTCCACATACAGCTATCAGTGCATCCAAATTCTTATCTGCAACACTTCAATGTGAGGCTTTGGCAAAGCCCTCGCAAATGGTGACACCTCTGCATGGTTCTGATCCTGACTCTCGCTTCTCCCCTGAGTATTCCCGCTGCCATCAGTCAATCCAGTCAGGCTGCTCACAAGAGTCAAAAAAATAGTTATTCCTTCCTCTAGAACACAATCCAATAATCTCAGCTACTAGAGCTATGAAAAGCATGGATACTTCGAACTAAGCAATGTCAACATACTTCATTTTTATTATAATTCTAAAAGTGTTTTGCCTACCCTTCCTTCCCTCAGCTATTTCACCCTGTCAGTTGTGGTAAGCACCTAATCATCTGTCTGCATGGCTATGCCCACACCACAATGATGAAACCACCAGTAGAACAATCACTGGGACTCAGAACAAATTTTAATGCAATTAAAACCGATAGTTGAGGAGGCAAAATTAGCAGTTGCCGTTAACAATTACCAGTGTGCCCTATCCTTCCTAGTGTTTTGCATTATCTTTCTCCCACGCCACAATATGCACTCAGCTAGACCATATCAGATATTCCTCTGTGATGGAATCATAGATTGTGCTACTGTACTGTAAAGATTTGAGTTTTCAAGACCAGACAGGTGTGTTTATTTGAGCTCAGATCCTCCAGGGAAAACATGTGGCTTGTAGCATTCTGACCCCTGGCACAAGCTGATACAGTCACTGATGGACACCTCGGCACTCATCTGGCTTGGGAAGATCCCATTGTGGCCATCTTCGTAGCCTCTTTGGGGCTTCTCAGGCATCGTTAAGAAATCTCAGCTCATCAGTTAATGAAACTCATAGTCTAATTCATATACCTAACAGACAAAAATTATGCAACTCTCAGATTATGCAAGTTCTCAGATGAATGAACTGCCCCTAGACAGGCTCCGCAGTTAATCAGAAGCGATGCAGATACCAACATTCTGAACTAACATTGAAAAACAAATCCAGCAACCTGCAAATGCTGGCATCTATGCTGACTGAAAACCTAGTTATGGCCCTCATTTTTGTTACATTTATAAAGCATGTGATTGTGTCTGGAATTGATTGAAAACGTTACAGTGAAGTATTCTGATACTGTGGATAACCGTTTCCAGGAAAAATTCTGTTCAGTAAAGGTTTTAACATCTCATCCCTGCTCTGGATGAAAACGCACATCAAAATATTGGAGTTTCCTGCTGAATGAGTTTTTCCTTCTCCAATCTATGTGATACATTTCTATTTTAGAGTATACAGAATTTTATTCCATTTTATGAATTTGAATTGTTAAGTTAGAGACTACTCATTCAAGACTATTCAACACTATTCGATGCTATTCCATCTCCCTCTGAGCCATGCAATAAACCCTGGTGATGTACTGGTTGTAGGTTCTGCTCTTCCTTATAGTCCTTGTTGCCTGCATATCCAGAGCTGAACTAGACATCCAAAGAGGCATCCAGCTTAGACATACTATCAGCCTGACTTCAGTGAACTC
The DNA here is from genome assembly GCA_013400195.1 of Aramus guarauna. Taxonomy (NCBI): domain Eukaryota; kingdom Metazoa; phylum Chordata; class Aves; order Gruiformes; family Aramidae; genus Aramus; species Aramus guarauna. Next base: position 321,529 of record VXBL01003342.1, read on the forward strand.
CAGTTCAGATCCCTTGATATGTTTCCATCTAAATCAGTCTTTCTCAAGAAATTTAGACCTCACCTAACACAATTTTCCTGAACCTGTAGTTAAAAATATACCTTGGTTCTTTCTGGGTCCTGCTACAGACAGTGCATGAGACTTTGCTCAAACTACATGGGCTCAGTTTCTGCCCCTATAAATTTAGAATTGTGTCTATTTGTCAGATATATTGTATGACTAAATTGTCTGCAGGGGGCTGTGATTTCCAGTAAGACAAAGCCTTACTGCAGATTTGACATACTGTACCCAGATAGCTTGGCACAGATGTCATAAAACATTACTAACTTTCTTAAGATTTCCCCAAAGCATGACAGAATGACTTCAGTACTTGAAAGTACCATCACATGATTATTTAAGCTATCTGTGAAAAATAGAAGCTATTCAAGTCTTAGTGCTTTTATTGGTCAGTGGCAGCAGTAAGTTCAGAAAGCCTCTGTTGACACTGTAACATGCCACCTGAGTGCTACCAGTGCTTCATAAATTGCCCTATAAAAGAGGGCAATTTTAGTAGGTGTGATTTTGCTAAACTTTCAGCATGTGCATGTGCTAGGGTAGCTTGTCAGGCCAATAAAATCTCACTGAATTGAATTAGAACTGAACACCGACTGACCTGCAAGAAGTCTGCACACCAGCTATCTGGTGCTGCCTGTAGTTTAATAGCTAGACAAACGATCCACCATGCAAGAAGGTATTTTTCCAGTTTCTCAAAGCTGACAATGTGAAACAAAATGAAATAACAACGCAGCCACAGGTCACAAGACCACTCCTGGAGATTGAAACCAAGGAAAAATTTGTCCTATGGATGTGACCTGCCTCTCAGTTCTCCAAAGGACATCTGATGCCTGATGACAGTAACACCCCTTTAAGACTGTGATCATATAGTTGTCATTGCACACCCTCCAACACACAACAGTTCTGGAAGCTCAAAAAACTCAAGGAACAAGATGTCTTGTATTTGACAGGAAAAAACATCTTTTATTTCTCAATCGAGTCATTTGTTCTGAGCAAAGAAGTATAGGAAAGGATCCTTTCAGCAGACAAGTCTTCTCCTTGCTCAAAAGGAGATGTCTGCTGTGGCAGTTTCACTGCAGACGTTTCTTCACATGTGCTATTACTCAATGTGTACCTAGGACTTCCAGCAAACACTGTTTAACTAAAGCAGTAACGCACAAGAAGGCAGAACAACAGTCATTCCTATAAACAGCTTTTACACACAAGGGAAGTTTCCTACCCTCTAAATCTTCACAATCCATAGACAGGGTCAGAAAGCAAAGGGAATTCAAAATTCACATTTCCACCCCCAAATCCCTCTCTCTAAAACCAACAGTTCCAGGAAAACATGGAGCAAAATTTCACTAACCTTTCTCCTCAGCTCTTTGGGTGAACTTTCCATGTGAGGAGGCTGTATGACTTCCTGATACGCCAGGGAGTGAAACGTTCACAGGATATATACCAGAGCCCCAACTTTGGTACCTAGTGCTCAAAAGATAAGTAAGCGGAAGATAACGTAACAACACAAGTAGCAGGACAGAGATCTACTGGCTACAGTTGAGGCAGCTCAGGAACACACATGAGTCTTTCCAAAGCCAATTCAAACTTGGGTTTGTTAATTCAGTTCAAATTCTAATTGCTCAGGACAATAGCACATAACAAAGATTTCTGCTACAATTGTCACATTTAGACCAAACCGCAATCCTTTTGGAAACTTACCGCCATAAAAGTGGAAGATGTGGGTATGAAGAACAATGCTTTCAAGAGGAAGGTAGGATATTGTTGGATGGTAACTAAAATTTAAAGGTTACTTCAGGCCTTCAGACACTTCAGAAACCCAACTCTCCCACACATTTTTAAGATAACCTGTTCAGCTGTAAGACTGTCTTCTTTTTTTCAACTGGTATTCCACTATGTCCCAGTGTTGACTTCTGACTATATTTGTTGTAATCAGAATTTTAGTTGTTTATAATGTGAGAGCACTCAGTGGTCCCAAAGAAGGATTTGGACCTCCCCAAGTACAAAGCCAAGTCTCCCTCTCCATCTCTCTGCATATACACAGCAATATAGAGTCATATCTGAGACCTCCTTAGTCCAGTAAGTTGTGTCAACTGGTGGGACCAGGTATCTCAGAGTTAGCCGCTAGAAATCCTTCTAGGCAGTTGTGGGACAGTCTGCCCTCGTGAAATTGCACTATAACCCCTAAAAAGTTGTCTTAAACTATGAGCCATGATGAACTATGAAGCATCAGGTTTTACTCCCTATGCAAACTACGCCTCTTTTAAACCATTAACTATAACAGGGGATGTTCTTGTTATCATGTTTACCTCACTTGGAATATTTTGCTATATTCTTCAGTGTGAGATGTTGGTGAAGTCTCAAGTGCCACAGTCAAGTGCCTCCTTGTATGAGAAAATATTTTCTTTGGCTGGTTTTCAGTTTGCCATCTTTCACTAGAAATGCCTTTTGTAAAAGATGTCGCTCACTCAAATCTAAGATTATATTTAGTTATTTTTTATTATAACCTCTCTTATTTGTCTTCTGATTGGATCGCTTCCAATCCTTTCAGTCTGACTTCATTCTTCCCATGCTCCAGTTCTTCCGTCACATTTCCATAATGACAGCTGCCTTTTTGGAAATGGCAGGACTGGAACCACATGTCTCATCATAGAAAAAAAAAAGTTGCCAATTTTTTTAATGGTATAAACCATTTTCTGTGTTGTTCTCCAGACCATTCTTTACCCAACCTACACAGCCCCCACCTTGAAGACTTTACAGCCTAATTAAAAACAAGCCCTTTCCCTGTCAAACACACATGGAAGGTAGGAAGGAAAAATGTGATGTTCAAGCAAAGTCATTAAGATGACAAATTCTAATGTTATGCTAGTTCTGTAATTTTCTTTAACAGAATTGCTTTATTTATACTGGAAATGCTTAGGGAATGATTCTCCATCACCTTTGTACCGTAATAGGGCAGCTGGGCATTCCCTGATGTAGGAAATCCCTGCACAAAATAAGGCAGTGTAGGAGGCCTTCATAGGTGGCCAAGGCGGAAAGGAGCAAGTGGCATAGGATAGGCCCTTGGGAACTGTTCTAACTAGTGTAATTTAGAGCATTCCTGCTCTCAGTTATGCCAGGGGCCACTTTGGCATCAAGTCAACCTAGAATCCAGGGAGATGAAAAATGGCTTAGAGCCACTTTCCCCCTCCCTGTACCTTGGGCCTGCACCATGTGTGGTTTGGCTGGCTCCGAGGATCTGGCCCCTACATTTTTAAATAGAGCATTTTAAGTTGAAGTTGAAAAGTGAAAGAAAATGGAATATGAAGAGTAAAAGGAGTAGAAAAGTGCTAAAGGGAGAGTTTTTTGTTTGTGTTGTTTTTTTTTTTTTTTTAAAAAGGAGGGAAACAGAATAGGTGGTATTGGTAAGTATGAAGCAGAGCTCATGGTTAGCAAACTGCAGGAGCACTGGGGAGGTCTGGGTTCACTTCCCAGCTATGCCAGAGACTTTTGAATGCCAAGACTAGTCTATTAGGGTCATTTTCAAGGCGACCATTGAGCTTCTTTGACCATCTATGGTAAATATGTTTAACTTATTCCCTGAGAACTAACCAGCTTTGCTCACAAGCACCGTCTTAGAGTGAGGTCAGAAATGCCTTTTAGCCCTAATTTCCCATAACAGGGACATGTCTGGAAAGAAAGACACTACTGTCTTGAGAAGATCCACAAGACACATGCATGGGATAGCTCTGGTGCAAGGCTGCATCCATGGCACTCAGGAAAAGTTTCTCTGCACTGTAGCTTCTCCTCAATCGTGTGACGTAAGAGATTGTGCTGTGTCAGACTGTGGTAATGGAGAGCTCAGTTCCCACTGTAAGTCTGCATTCAGTGTAGAGAGGAGAGGGAGTAGGAAGTGCTTTTACAGCTGGGGGGACTCTGAGGTTTCACCTCAAAATGTGCACATTCATCAAAATTTACTCGGAGTCTCTCTTTGCGTTGGTTTCTCATCTGCAAAATGGGAACACTACTCCAACAGTAGTGCAGTAAGGATGCATTGAGACAGAAAATCACGTATGTCCAAACTCAACAGCAACATGAAAAACAGGGAAAAAAACCCTAAACTGATTCAACTTCAGCCTCAGATTTAAGTGTATCTTGACAAATAGACAAAGGGCAGGTGTCACTAGCATTATAATTCAGAATGTATCCAAATATTAAAATGTTGGTAAAACTTAAAAATTCTTAGCCTAAAAAAGGTCGATGATCTTATTGGACTCTTACAACATCTATGATACTTAACTTGTGACACACTATGCACCACCTTGTGCCAACCAGCCCTATTGTGCCCCTTCCTTTCCTTTCTTTCAAGTCTTCTTGATATTATTACTCACGTACTTTTTCCACCTTAATGATGGGGCAGAGGGGATGTCCTTTCTCTTCCCTATGTGAGCCAAGGTGCTTCTCCTTACCCTCTGCAGAGTGCTAGAGCAGGAATGCTGGGCATATGGATGGAAGTAGGAGGGATGCCAAGATTAATTCCCAGCACCTTCAGCATACCTTGTCCTGCAGCCTTTACCACAGGATGAAGCCTCCCAGGGATAAATCTTTCTCTTCCAGCAAGATTAACTGGTAAGAAAGTCTAACAAAGGAGGAATGGAAGAAGGGAGAGGGAGAAAGACAGCTAGAGAGGGAGTATATTTCTCATTTACAGCCCCCCCAAACCTCACTGACCATGTCTAAAAGGTTTAATAGTATCACAGTAGTGGTAGGTGTTGTGATCTGTTACTGCAGCAGGCAGGTTCGTAGAAGATCCATAGGGCATGCCCACCACTATTGCTTGTGCTGTTTTATGGTGGGAGATGATGTTCGGCAGCCCTGAATGTGTTCCTTATTCCAAGCTGAAGTCCTTGTTAGAAGGAGAAAATCCTTATTTTTCCTGACTCAGAGATCTTCAGTCCCCAAGCCTGAGGGGGTGGTCAAACCCCAACCTCTTGTACCTTTCCCTAAACACTTCCCAGCTTAGTGGAACACTACTCCAAACTTCCCCTGTGCCCAAAGCTCCTTCAAACACTAGTACTATTCTCCTTATCAACCCAACCTAGGGCATTCCGTCTCCTAAGTATGATCCTACAAACTGCCTTCTGCAGCCTGGAACTGCACCAAGCTGTTCCACTTAGTGCCTCCATGTTGCTGCCATTGCACTGCTTGCCTCTCCCCTCTGCTCTGGTACCACCCTCTCATTAGATACTGGACAGGACCAAGCCCACCCCTTGGTCTAGTTTTCCCTGTAGCAAAACAAAGCAGAAAGAAGGAAAAAAAGAAAGAGAGAAAACAAAACAAAACAAAAAAAGCCCCAGTTCCCACTCTGGCAGAAGTTTTAAAACACAGAGTGCAATTATGAAGAGGTTACCCAGATGGGACCCAGCGGGCGGGTGAGGGGAAGGAGAGCTGTCATCCAAGGGGAAAAAAATCAGATGTATGGTAGCCCTATTCCTATAATACGATTCCTATTCCATGTGTAAATGTACAATGCAACGATAGTTCTCTTAGCCAGCATGGGCTGGGTTAATTGGATGTAAGGAATTTTTTTTAAAAATAACCCATTCATTTGATAAAAATCCAGCCCCAGTGATCACACCAAGTACAAGTATTTCACTAAATGGCTTGTTCCTAATTGACTGAGGTTCCTGCCTACTTTCAACTCTCTATACCACAACACTGAAAAAACCAACCCTGTTGAGAATATGGTTACAGTGTAAAACAATAGGCAAGTGCTTTTAGCATTTTCAATTTTTCTTTGTATTTAAACAGAGCTGAGTATTTATTTTTTTCTGAAATAACTCCTGAAGAATTCACTCTGGGAAAGAAACCAGTCAGAAAATGATGATGTAAAGGGTGAATAACTGGAAGGCTACAATCAACTGAATGAAAATGGGCCCAACACAAGTACAGGGTGTTGCCATAAGCTCCACCTGTACTATGTGGCCGCACATAATAAGGAACCATGGTACTACTGCAACACTCGAAGCTGACCATTGCTGACTGTACAAGCGGAAAGATATTTGAAGGGTTATTATGTATGTAGAGAATGCAAAAATATTATTACTTATTAAAAAATACTATTACTTATCTCAAAAACTCCAAGAATGACTAAACCCCTGCGTGTAGCATAACACAGCTGACACTTAAGGTACTGGAGATGCCAAATTGACTTGCAGTTATCTTTTTTCACCTCTCCTCCGTCTGAGGCTAATCAAGTTCCTGTCACAAGTTACAGCAGCCACAGGACTACCCTAAATTATACTTGCTGGCACAACCCAGCATTCAAAATAGCTTGCTCCAGCTGCATACCTGCTGCCTGCTACCAGGGGTTTTTTTTATGGCAAGGGAATCCCAAAACAGGGTCAGAGATAGGCCTGGGTAGCAGCTATTTTATGCATTTCTCTACTGCTAGATGAACACAAATTGGGGTGGGGAGGGAGAAACCTAAACTCTACTAAGCAGTTACTCACCAAATTCAGTAATTTCCAATTTTGCACATTTAGCTAAGAGAGAAAAAATTCATATGATACAATCAAAGTGTTTAAAGGTTTAATCAAGGCATACCAGTAAGCAGTATAAAGTAATAAAATCATTGATCACATAAGATTAAAGTCAACTTTCTCACAGTACTAGAAGTCCAAGAAATTGTGATAGGCAGGTTGGGGGGGTGGATCTAGAGCCGATTGCGTGCAGTTTTCTGACACCTTATCCTGAATATTTAGAAAATGTCACGAACCACTGTTAACAAAAACAGTTACATGCTTTTTCTACTCTAGTCTGTCAAAATGGTGCTCTAATGCAACATACTTCGGTGCGAGAGCACATTTCCATGACTTTGGATCTCCCTTCCTAGATGTAGTTTTCACATGTCGGCAGATAAGACCAAGTCCCAACCGCAGCTGGCTCTGAATGGCAGATGTCCACAGCCTGGTTATGTATTGTCTTGGCATCCTTCGTGCTCCCCCCTCCCTCCGCTGCTAAAACTGCATGCCATAGTAGATTGCTTTGTACTACACTAGGAAGGACAACCCTCAGCTGGTGCCAAGCAGCTATTTTTTTTTTCTTCAATAGTAACTTACACTGTAAACTGTACAGTCCTCAAATTGACCTAGAGAGGGGAGAAAAAAAAAAAGCGCACCACTATTCTATATATAACTAGAATGCAGCTATTTAGACAAGACAGGAGAGACAGAAAAAGTGCCGTCAGGAGCCTGTGTGTTTGACTTGGGTGCATTAACGCCCCCGACTCTTTCCCCTCCGTCTCTCGCTCTCCCTCTTTCCACAAAGTCTGCATTTTATTTATTGATTGAATGTACTTTAGAGATCGGAGGGCTCTTCCCCTCACCCCCACTCCATCCAACCCCCCGCTCCTGGAGGAGGAGGAGTAAGAGGGGGAGGAGGCAAAGTGGGTGCATTACGAGCTGATTGTGCTCTTGCCCCGACCTCCAACAGCCTGATCTGCCTTTGAAGTTTTCCACCCCTCGACTTGAAGTGAGATCGATTACAGAAGAACAACAGGGACAAAGAATCTGCTGCTTTACGTGCAGCCACTTTCCCACGATCGGGGCAGCCAGCTCGACAGCAGCAAGAGATCACCACTTTCCCTACGCTCCTCCTTGCCACCATTCAGAAAACATGCAGCCCCCGCCCCAAGCCCTCCGCTTCGCCTAGGAAAGCNCACCGCGCCGGCCCGCGGAGGGAGGGGGGGGGGGGGGGGGGGGGAGGAGAAGGTTACAAAAATGACTCATATTGTTTCAGAACGCAGGGACTGCGGGGCGACTAGCGCCGTGTCGATGTCTAAAAGGAAAGAAGGCAAAAAAAAAATCGGTACAGAGTATTTGGGGTGGTGGTGTGCATTTAAAGGGCAGATAAATTAAAAACCACGGGTAAGCGGCGCAGTTTAGTGCAGATGCAAAGCAAGCGCCTCCTTCCCGGGCTGCTGCTCCGCTCGGGGCTCCGCGCACGGCCGCGGGCAGGCGGCCCCTGGGCCGGGCGGTGCCACAGCCCGGGTGGGGTCACAGCCCGGC
>VXBL01003346.1:980-75712 GCA_013400195.1 Aramus guarauna
GGTTGAGCGGGCACAGGCCTGGGTGAGCTGCTCTCCTACGGGCCGCTGCTGCCGTCCGCCCCCGCCGGCCTTGGGCTCGGATGAAGGAAGCATCGGTGGGACTCGGGGGGAGGAGGAGGAGGAGGAGGTGGAGGTGTTTCTCTGCTTTCTGACCCTTAAACCCGAGTCTCGGCGCGGAGCAGCTCGCCCGTTCCATGTGTGACTTCTGCTGGGCTGCTCTAGGAGTAGTAATAAATCCCCACGGTTCATAATAAAATCATTTTCCATCTGCAGTATGATGTTGAAACAGATAATTACTAATAAGAAGATCAGGCTGGAATAGCTTTGACAAGGGTGCGCTATGCTTTGACAAATATTTTGGTTCTGATATTACAGTCTTCTAGAAGGACATTATCAGAAAATGCATTGCTTATATTAATGGTCTTCTCTCCAGATCTCCTTTTTCAATTATTTAAGTATTTTCTGAAAGAATTTCTGTTTCACGCAGTGTGCTACAATTCTTCGGAGATGAAAACCAAAGCAGCTTTCAAACTGCCTGAGCATACCATTTGATTTGTTTAATCTGAAGTTACACCACTGTATGATTGTCTCTCAGTTTTCAGACTGAGCAGTTTGTCTTGAGGAAGCTTCATAGGAGTAAACTTGGATTCTGGGCTTGTTTTGAGACTTCCAATAAATCACTATCTGGGGTGTAACTGTGTAAAATTAACTCGGTAGGCAGGTGGCCGAAGAGTTTGATCCTGCATAATCTTACGGATGCGATTAAGTCTCTGTGTGGATGGATACTACTGGTGGGACAAACTGTGCAAAGCTAAGCACTTCTGGTCGTGATTGTAGAGGCTGATACAATGCAGGGGGAGGAAAGGAAGCTGAGAAATCTTTATATGAAGACCATAGTGGAAATGCAGAGTTCTTTATCATGTCTCTCCACGGGTAGAGAAAGGGAAGGGGAATACAAGCTGTCTGAAATCTGTATTGTAACATTTTTAGACCCGTGTATAAATTTGGAGTCTGGGGATCATAAGACCAGATTCTTCATCTTTCATTGGTCTGGAGATGTGGCTGAATCTCAGGGGTGTGGGCGGAGAAGTTGGATGCTACTTCATCCTCTTCTCTCACCTATTTGGGTTGAGTTTGGAGGAACAAGATAGAGTTGATTGCCTCCGGACCTGATTCAGAATCCAGTGAAAATGTCAGACTCCCACAAACTCAAATGTGCTTTGATCCAGGCAAACCCAGTTGCTAACTTCCCCCTAGATTTTAAACCAGCATGTGATGTCAATACTGGAGAATGCACTGCAGTATTTGTTGGCCTCAGTTGGAATTCAAGGCACTGGCTTTAACCTGCAAAATTTTGAATGTTCTGGAGTTACTAGTGTGAGACATCATCTCTTTTCTCTGTCACATTGCCATCCATGAGATCACCAGAGACGCTCAGAGCTGGCGAGCGCTCAGCATGAACCAGATGTCTGCTGAGAACCTGCCTCTATGAGAGCCTTAAAACCTGGAATTAGCCCCTCGTCTTGATCTGTTTGTGCCCCGTTCTGTCAAACGTTCTTCCAATTTACAAAGCCTGCCAAGAAAGTTGTGAGCTGAGGTTGGCATGTTTATGTCTTTTGTATGTTTTGTGACTTTTTTACATGACTTTTTTAATTAGGAGATGAGGCACCTAGCGTATTAGCTGCACCGGCCTTTAGCCATAAGGGAATAAAGATGGAAGGAAATAAATCTTAGAACAAAAAGGACTTGCATTTTAGTCTGGTCAGGAATATTAGTGACTGCGGTATCTGGATCTGTTTTAAACAGTAACAAGTATAAACTGGGTGGAAATTACACATTATAGTGTGTATAGAGACATATATAGTGCAGACGCTCAGATTCTTGGATTGCTAATCTAAAATTCTAACAGGCCCAGAAATGTCACCTGTGCAAATAGCTGTATAGCATACACGAATTGCCTTTTTTTTTTTTATTTTTTAAAAAAAGTCATTTTACTTGAGTCTGATAGAAAGAGTCCATTGACTCCCAGGAATCCATTTACCACAGTGTGACAGCCACAGATATAGATTATTTTAGATGCTTTTAAAGAAGAAAAACGGAAGATTTTCCAGTTAGCTCGTAGATGTCAGGGTCATGATCCTATTCATGATTTTAAAAAAGGCAAGAAAGTGTTTTGCTGATAAAAGTGGTGATATTTCATTGCCCTTTTTAATTGCCAATAGTTTAAAAGCTACAAAAATAGTTTAGATCTTATTTTTTCCTTCATTTCTTTCTGTTTATGTAGATTTATAGCTTCAGTTGTCAAAGTTCTAGTCTGGTGAGAACTTACATTCACATGCCTATTTTACATTTGTGAATAAAACAACTGAATTCCTTACTTGTATACTTTCCTCTTCTTGGCTTTTCACATTTTTTTTTAAACTTGGCTAGCAGCAGGCAAAATGTAATGTTGCCCCTTAATAATTAAGGCTTTGTGAATTTAAAACAAAAGTCTTTGTGATATTTTTAATTTAATATTTGGGGCTTAGTAGTTTTTTTAATATTTAAATATAATTTAAAAGGGGACTCTGATGAATGTATGTAAATAGACTCCTTGGGAGTTGTTAATCCAGAAAGTTGCAGTTCTGTGTTAACATACTGTGAGCAGAGGTAAAAAATGGAAGGATTAATCTACCTTCTTTCCACTTCATAGAGTGAAGTATAGAAAGCAAGCATAAGGTATAAATGACTTAGAAAATGACTGAGTCTGTTTTTAGTGCAGTGCCTGGCCCACCAATTGATATTTTTCATCTTAATTGACAAAACTTGAATTTAAAAGCTAAAGTTTCACCACCTGAGCATTGCTGTGCTGCCAGATGCCCTGACTTCGGAGATGCAAAAACTTGTATTCGAGATGCAGAATCTCCTATTCTTGCAATCCCTGAAGAACCATCGAATCCCTCCTCAAAAGAAGAGGTGGCCATGCTCTATTCAGTCATTTACTTTTCTAATCCCACATTTTAAAGCTGGCATTTTTATTCACTTCTCTTCTTATTCAAAGCTTCAGCTGCTCTTGTGCCTTGTTAAACGTTTGCCACTCTCCATACAAGAGGTGACTGCATCTCAATGATGCTGAAGTGCCCCTGTACATAACCTGCTTACTGGCTCATTAAGCTTGCAAAGCATTTGGGATTTCTCAGTACACAAACCCTTCCATTCAGGTATGGTTGTCCATTCCCTTGTGTTTCCTGTTTGCCTTTAGCAAGACAAAAAGCAGGTGAGAGCGTGCCCCAGAGCTGCTGCGGCGCACACAGACAGCTTCCTCCACTGATCTGTGCCAAGCAGCCACAGAAGGTGTGGGCTGCACCTTGTTTGGTTGTTTAGGCCGGTTTCTTAAGGAAATAAAACTTGTGTTCCTGCAGGGATTCTCTCCCTTTCCACCCCAAGTAATTTACAAATTTGCTAGCTGATTTCAGGAAAGTTTTGCCAGTAGGACTGTTTTAAAGAAACTGATTTTCTGGATTTGTTATGGAAATTGGTGATTGTTAGAAAAGTGATTCCACACGCGTCCTAAATTGGAGAGAGGAGCTATGGCATCCTGTCAACCCTTGTGATCAGAAAACCTTGTCTGAAGAAAATCTGCCCCTTAATTCTCTGAGATGGGGAAGTTTCAACAAACACACACAGCTGTGAAACACAGATCCATAGGAAATCAGGTTTTGTTCTGGTGTGTAGGAAACTATGTGTTTAAAACTAAGGGGAAAAGGCAATTTTCAGGGGGGTTTGCTCTGTTGGTAACTGTCATCAGTAACTCATCCTCGTATTTTTCTTTCAGTACTGCCTGTCAGGACATCCAACCTTACCATGCAACGTACTCAAGTTCAAATCCACCACCATCATGTTGGATTGCGGACTGGATATGACGTCTACTCTCAATTTCCTCCCATTGCCGTTGGTTCAGAGGTATGTTCTGCGGCCTGTAAGCACTTAGTCTGTGTCTTCTTGGGTTGCAGTCAGAGTGCTCTGCGTGAAACGGTCTATTGGAAGGAGGGAGGGGATGAGTACAAATGAACAGCATCATCTGATATCATAAATAGACTTTGTTCACTTAAAAATTCTCTTTATCAAAATAACGTCCTTTGGCTCAGTAGACGGAAGACATTTTATGGATTTATTGATTGGTTTTTCTAGATAATTTATTCTAAGCTTCAGTAAAGTATTGCTGCAACTGCTCAGCACAAGTGAGGTCACATATCTGTCATCTTTCTGGCTTCTTCATGCAAGATGAGATAAATGGGTAACTGAGATGGAGTGCGTGGAGCCCAGCAAGTACTGTTTAACCGTCTTCTCAGGCTTTTCTTGGGAGCAAAGACTAATTCAAAGAAAAATAGCACTTAACGGTCCTCATTAGTTGACTTGATGGCATAATTGTTCCCTTTTAAAAATTAAATAAATAAAAGGGCAGTGTAGCTGGGTACAGGAATGGAACGGCAGTGAAACAGAAGTAGAGCGGAAGAGAATCCTGAGATCAAGACTCTACCTTCTATGCCCTAACTACAAAGTCGTATTTTTCCAGGTTTTTTTAAGATAAATTTGGATATTCAGTTAGGGTGGCTTATGCCTTGCATAAATGGAACAAATTACAAAACTGAGGGTTTGGAAAGGTGAGAATGAGCAACTCCTGGTGATGGGAAACAGTAGGAGTTTTCACAAAAGCCATTTAGTAAATTTGATCCATGAGGAAACAGGTGAGGAACATTCTGGGTTCAGGGAATGCTTGATTGAGAGGGGGAGAATATGATTGGGAAACCGAGTTTCCTAAGTGACCTAATGAGGTTAAAGTAGTTTGCCCAGCACTTCCTAGGATTTGTTATTTTTTTGGAGAGGAAAAGAATAGACAATGTATGCATTGTTCTGCAAGAACGTGGAGTTCACAGTCTGCTGTAGAGTAGGCAACAGATGCCTTAAGACAGATCGGTGTGATAGTTGATTTTTTTCCCATTCCATAATATGATTGTTAATGACAGTATTTAGGGGCAGTCATAGATTTTGAGGGGATCCAGAAAATTTGAGAAATCCAGGTAGAGAGAGAATTGCCTTGTGTTAGCTTCCTTCCACCCCCAAAGAAAAAGGAAATTGGGAGAGGAATAAGTAGCAAAATTAGGTGATTGAAGAAAGGCTTAAGAGGTTCTTTAGAACTGCAGGCATCAACGCTCCCGGGGGATATGCCAGCTTTGTCTGCTGATAGCAGACCCTGGGAATGAACAGCCAAATTGCAGGTCACAACCTGGAATTCCCCAAGTACCTCCAGAATGTCTGCACTAAAATGACTCAAACTCAATAAGAAAGGATGTCAGATTTGACCCCTGATGGCCCAGTGGAATCAGAGCAAACAGTTGGATTTAAATCCAATCAATCTTGTCGGTAGGGTGATTGAACACCCCTTACAGCAAGGATTGTCCTAAGCACATGGACTTGGGCAAGTAATTGATCTCTTCAGTACTCTACAAAACAGGCATCCTGCAGGGAGTTGTGGAAATGAGTTAGAAACTTGAGGAGGAATGTGACTGCCACTAAAAGTCTTTATTTCTATGTAGTATTCATAGTTGTACCATTATACATCAGGTCTCCACTACCAGGATGTCGAAATACCTCTGAAACTCAAATGTGTATTATCAGCATAACACAGTGGGGTAATAGGGAGCTGACATCATCAGCAGCTTCCAGGTGAGAGACTGCAGGAGGTACTGACTGCCTGAGGTCTTGCGTGAAGCATGTAGCAGCGCACAAATTTGAACATAGGTCTGTCAGATCTTAGGTTATCACCAGCTGTGTGTTCTCTCAGAACAGGAGTGCTGCTTCTTGGAGCTAAGCTGAGATGGACCCACGTGAAACCTTGACCAGAGAGGAGCTATGCTGCCTTTAAACCAGAGGTCCCCAAAGTAGGATCCATGAACCACTTGGGCTCTGCAAGTCTCAGTATGTGGTCTGCAAAGGTGCCATAATTTTTACCTCTGTGGAGCATAAAGGTGTGATATTAGAGAGGATCTTTGCTATGCAGCTAGAGCCTGCATTGTATCTGGCATGGAATCCTCCTTGAGCAAACATTTTGAGAGCCTACGCTTTAATCTATAAGAGAGGAAAGTGCTGTAGTGTTTGTGTTATTAAAGGGACGGACATTTTTTAGGAGTTCTTTGCTCTTCAAAAAAAGCCCGTGAAAAAGTATTTAGATTCCACCTTGTCCCAGAAATGTTTTCACCAGTCCATGGAGCATGCGCAAAGTACCTGCCGTTGCCAAACACTTTATGCCCGTTCATGTACTGTAAAGGAGGTTTGTCAACTGGATTTTTCTCCCCTGTACCAAAGTCAAATGCAAACCAGTAAAATGAACATGTGGGAAGCTCTTAACCTTTCCTGTCTAGCCATGACACGCTTGCTCACATTATTTATGGGACAGTTCTACCTATTTTGGATTAATCAATCACTCTATTACAATGTCAAAACTATGTCGGCCAGAACTGTGTTACTTCTTGGCTTCAAGGTAAAGAGTCCTTTCTGTCCTGTGTTGCTTATTTTCACTTTCAGCCACACACAAGACCTATCTGTTAATTTTCCCTCTCTTGACAAGACTGTATACTCTTCAGTGGATGTCAGGTTTAGTACAAGTCAATAGTGCTCTTTCATCATGGATAAGGCAAACAGCGTACTAGGCTAAATTAGGGGGAGTAGGGCCAGCATATCAAGGAAAGTTTATTCTGCTCTGTCTCGTGCTGGTGAAACCACAAATGGATCCGGGTTTGGATTCTCAATTGAAAGAGAGATGCTCAGAAACTGGAGAGGGTGTTCAGGGGGCTTCAAGATGGTCGGGGTCCGGAGCCCACAACTACGTGCAGAGGTTGAGGGAGCTGGGCTTGTTCAGTCTGGCAGAGGAGGCTAGACAGGGAGCTAACAGCCACCCACATCTGCTTGAAAGGATGTTACAAAGGCAACAGAGCCAAACTCTTCTCGACCGTGGCAAGCACTACAGGGGCTAGTGGCCACAAATTGTATCTTGGGAGGCTCGGGTTGGACGTTAGCCTTCCAATAATGAAGTTTTTCTTAGCACTTTCACCCATCCCCAGAGAGGCTCTAGAATCTCATGCTCCAGGGATTTGCAAGACACAGCTGGACAAAGCTGTGGTTGACCTGATCTAGTGCTGGCTTTGAGACATGGGACTACAGACCTCCAGATACCCGTTCCAAACGAGGTTTCTGTCCTCTCCTCCCTTATCTGTCAAAGTTGTTGCATATCAAAATAGTTTGTTCTTGCTTTTCCCCTGCTTTTTCCATAGCTCTTTTAGTCTCTCTGCACCAATTCTACTCAGCTCCCCCTCAGTCTCCAAAATACTGCTCTTAAATTGTGTTTTGCATGTGTCAGTGGGGAGTACCTTTAGCCACCTCATCTTTTCTATCATCAGACTTCTTCAGACTTACTCTTTGTCCTCAAAAGGGGGTTGCACTTGTTTGTCATAGCTTCTCAATTACATATCCTTCTGCTCTTACCTTCTGTCTTCACTCCTTGAGTCTTAGGTTTCCCCTTTTCCCTTCCTCGTGACTTTCTGGAGTGCCAGATAGGATTTATTCTTTTATATTGATGTTAGTCTGAACGCAGCAGTCCTCTGAGCCCTTGAATCACTATCTAGTTTCAAGATCTTAAATTTGAAAGCCTTTATAGCATATAAGCATGCCTGTCTATAGAGTTTGGTGCACAACACTTGCAGATTTCATCGCAACTGGATTCTCTAGTTGTGTATCCAAATCTGAGGTTGTTGCAGGGCTTCATTCCAGGTAGGCTCAATTCTCTTGTTTCATCAACTTTTTCTTTTTTTGGATTTCCGTAGATATGCTTGAATCTGGGCATACAGTGGTTTTCAAGCTAAGTTGCAGGCTTACACAAAAATGAAATGTCACTGTGAAGTATGAATAAGTCTCTCAGTTATAGTAGCAAGAAATGCTGCAGCAATTAGTACTGTAAACTGAGGATTACCATGTCATCCTTGAAGTTTCTTTATTAGCATTTGAAACAATTAAAAAAAGGGGCCCTGCCATTGCTGACTGGTGCCAGACCTGCCAGTTTAAACCATGCGGTTCACAGCAAAACCTCCCTGTGCCTTTGTCCAGCTGTGGGTGTGAGTCCTCAGGATGAGACCTAAGCATGAAACCACGGTTTATGTGGATATAAAATCGCAACCTCTGTGTCTACAAATGACTTAGTCCACAGCATCAGTCTTTCCCTGCCATTGGTAATGGGAATACTTGTCTGTCATCTTCTGTCCCAGAGCAGTTTTATGGTGCTATTGTGTTGTTTCAGGTATAGAGTTTGTTGCCGCCCTAACCCTTCTTCTGTTTGTACAGCCAGCTTCACCACAGGGTAACGTAAGCAGCACTGAGCCTTTTTGAAATTCTCACTGTAAATTACTGAAATCAAACTCCCTGCATGTGTCGACCTCTTATTCTTTTTACTTATAAGTGTCATAATCATGATTTGTAAAAGTCATTTCAGTGAACACTTAAACACAGTGAAACTGTCTGTCTGTTTTATTGAGATTGTTAGTTCCCTGAGACAGGAATGGTGTTCTTTTCCTGTATGACACCAAATAGAAGGTCTATGCGTAGCGACTGATAATGATATAATTCATATTGCAATTTTTTTTTTCTCTTTCTGCAGCCCCAGGCTGTCCAAACTTCCTGGTTGGGTTTTGAAAGATGGAAGCACATTTCTCGACAAGGTACTATACTGATGGTTAGAATTTTCTTGCCATGCAAAAAGCTACCTGACAGGTTAGGAGCATGCACTGCAGGAACGATACTTCCATGCTGACTCATTGCAAAGGTTTCTATGTGTACCCTTACCAGCCATGATGTCCTTGTAGAGCAGAACATTTTGAAACAAAATGCTAATAGCAACTCTGAGGCTTTCAGTCTTCAGAGATAGCCTAGCTTTTAAAAAAATCCTTTTAAAATGCAGAAATCATCAGTATGAATATTTCCTTATTTCATGGGGCTCCATAAATAATAGTGCTTTGCCTTCTTAGAGTGTCTTTTATTCAACAGTTTCACTTTTCTGATACTAAAGCTGCATAGCATGCTTATAAATGAGGTTGGTATCACACCATTTTTTAGGCAGAACTATGAAAAAGTGAATGGTTTGCCCATGGGAAGTCTCTTGCAGAGGAAAAGCATGTCTTTGGCCTCTGAAATCAACATGTGTTCTGCTGCTGGACGTAGCAGGGAGGATATTATCTCCAGCCTCCTAATTCTAAGACACAGGTCTTACTCAGCTACATGAGAGACACAGAATTTTTCTTTTTTCCCCTCTTTTCATTCCATTAGTTTTGTAGGCAGAATTTATCTGGGGCTTCAACCAAAACTAGGCACTGCAGCATCCAGCTTGATCTGCCATAGGGGAACAATGAACACAAAAATATGTCAGATGTTAGTAAAATAGTCAGATACATTTCAAATGTGTGCAGCGATAGGTATCAGTAGAGAAAATACTGTTTTAATAGACTGTTCTCTGACTACATGAACATTAAAGGAAAGCAGTAATAATAGTTGCTTTTGTAGGGGACTTTGAGGTGGACAAAATGGATTGATCTGATTTTTACAGACAAGGGAGCTGAAGATCACAGATTAAAGACCTGATTTTTCTTCTCATTGGAGACAAAAGAAACTGTACAGGCAGCATTTCTGTTAGTAAAATAGTAACAGCTCTATTCAGAGCACTTGCCAACTGGCAATTGCAGAGCTACAGAGGCTCAGTGACAGGAATGGAGTTACCCAGTTTGAATTCCCTGGAACTTGTTTCTCCTGAACCCCAGCCTTGGTCTCAGAGCTTTGGGCCCCGTTCTGTCCAAAGAATGGACGGGCTGTCAGTATATTTTTATATGTGATGTATTTACATTTCTGTGGTACTGCTGCTGCAGTGTGTGCTCAGGAGAAATCTTCAAACTCACACAGCGTCAATGGAAATCATGTGTTAAAAATTCAACGGCAGCATCTCTTACCTTCACCTTGACCATTGTAACTGCTTGGAATGGTAAATTCTTTGACCCGTGCTGGAAAAAGGCAAGGGAAGGAGTCAAAGGGGGATGTTTTATCATGTCGGGTGGACATTCCTGTTATAGCACTCTCTGGATGACAGTTATAAAACTTAAGTCCTGGAGAGGCATTGAAATTTGCTGCGATCTAGTTTTAATCATTTTGAACTCCCTTGAGATGAGGTTAGGAGACTTCTGCCACTAGATGTAATTGCTCATTCGTTATTAGTTGGCAGGTGCACTGTAATTATTAAGAATTGGATTCAATCTTTAATTCTGTCAGTCTGAAGCTGGCTGAGACCACTCATTTTGGGACAAGCAAGAGAAGCATCCGCAGGAGAAGGCAGAGTGGGTGGTAGGTAGCCTGTGAGGTGCATTAGGACTAGAGTTGGGAATATTTTTGTTCCATACATAATCCTGGGGAATGTGACTTTTCCTGTGATAAAGATTTCTGGTGTCAGCCTTGAAAAAAATAGGAAGAAAATAGAGGACTAGACATCCAGTAGAGATAAATCTAACAAAAAGTGCCACGTGGGGCTTAGATCCCCAAAAGATGTTTCATCAAATGCTCTGAGACAGAGGCTAAAAATTGTATTCTGCTCCTAATAAGACAGAAACAGTTTGATGTTATGGGAAACCAAAACTAAATTCCAAACTTGTAAGATAGCCAGGGCACTATAATGGTGCTGTGCACACCTTCCAGTCAGGAGAGCAGCAGTTCCAAGCAGAGTGGTCTTCATGACCCGCTTTTCAGTTCATACTTTACTTTGGATACTTATAGCTGAAGTCAACTTGTATTGTTACAGATTTCCCAGCCAACACATCTGCAGTTGGAAGAGCAGAGAAAACTCAGCTCCGTAGGACAGCCCCTCCTTCATGGCCCCAGAAAAACCAGCAGGTGGTTACCAGGGTCTCTCTCCTTCCCTGCCAGAGTGCTGTCTCTGTTCCTCTAAACAAGGATCAGATCTCTTGAAGTGCCAAGCAGCCTCATCTCACATGAAAGCAATTTCAGCAGATCTGCTTACAGCAAATTGTATCTAGAAGGGGGATAAACAAAATGTAGTAATGGGCTGGAAATTACCTGTGATCCAGAAAAGGTTTTAAGAAGTGCAAAAGCTGCTGTATTGGAGTAACGTTGCCGTGTATTTTTGTGTCTTCTCTGTTGATGTGCTTTTCTCACAGGAACTAAAGGAATGCTCTGGCCATGTGTTTGTAGACTCTGTGCCTGAGTTCTGTTTACCAGAGGTGAGTTTATTCAAAGCTTTACTGAAAACTCTGACTCCATTCAATGATGTGGGAGAAACTTGCTAAATTAGCATTATCAGATTCATGCTAATTTATTACTATGCAGTAAATAATACTGCTAAAACCTCTGTGTTATTAAGGTGCCTCTGGTATCTGTGACTGGCAAAAGGATGGAAACAGCCCTTTTCAACAATGGTTTGGGGAGATCTGGAAGGTATCCTTGAGCAGATCAGTATCTCACAGAAGAATAAGACTTAACTGTCCCTTTTTATGGGCCTTCCAAAGACAATATGACTGAGCTGGACTCGATTATGACAGGATACATGTACTGATCTTGGTAAGGGCAGTGAACAAAGGCAAGGAAAGCTGCTTGTCTCTAACCACAGATGCATGACCTGCCTAGTGGTGTGCCCTGGAGAGCTGACCGTGTGGTCAAGTCACTGTTTGATTCTGATGGGCTATAGTCAGATGTGCTGTTCTGCCGGCAGCAAATTTAGGTTAAGTTTTGCTGCTGCCTTCGCTCTTCATTACTGCCTCGTTGAGGGAAGAACTGTATCTTCATATCCACTGGCATAACTGCAAGTAGCTGCTTCTCAAGCTGTTTTTTTGCAATACCTGGGTTTTTTAAAAAAAAAAGAAAGCAACACTTATTGAAAATGTTTGAATTAACTGGGCTTGCCTGACTGATCAGATTAACGGTGTATATAGGAGAACTGAAGAAGTAAAAAGCTGAGCAGAATGGTGGGGAATAGTCTGGGAATAGTATCCTCAGCTGTGTTCGGACTGTGATAACATCAGTTCTTTCGTTTCATGTTGGGATGTTTTCTTTGTCTTTCAAAGATGGAGAGGATTGCTTTTGGGCAGCAATTTTTTTTTTTCCTTTCTGCCTGACCTTGTTGACAGGAAGTACAAAACACTCCTTGAAGGTTGTTGTCAGCTTGCTGGGGTTCTGTCAATAGCATTTCTGTCTGTTGATGCCGTAAAATTCACCTCCTGCAGCTTCTGACTCTTGTCATCTTGATTCTTCGAAGCAAGTTGGCAGCTCTGGTACTAGTTTTGGCAAGCGGTATCAACAGATCTGTATGCAATTGCTTGTTTTCCCTAACAGGAATGGATATAATCCAATCACACAAAAAAACCCTAATAATTCTAGGTTCTTGTGTGCTTTCTGGTTACTGTCCTGTGGAAGGGAGGGATGTAGAAAGCATTTGCCTAGAAAGTGCTGTTACATCCCAGATCTCGGGAAGGATGGAGTTTACTTTCTGGATTCCCTTTGAATTGGGACCATGCACAGGAATGGTGATCTGCTAAGATTTAGAGTGCTTCAGTTAGGCTTTCTGGTTTTGTTGGGTTGGACAATATCCACATGTGTAGCTCTAAATATGACTGATGGGGAGTTGCCGCTTCATTATACCAGTGTCATGACTGAATCTAACTCTGTTTTCCATCACTCCATGTTACAACTAGAAGACAGCAACCAGCTGCGCGTGTCACCATTGTGGGGACTTTACAAATGGCCTCTTAAATGTTTTGGTTTCCAAAGTTCCCAACAGATGCCAAGTCTCCCCTGCGAGCGCTAGGAACAGATCCTGTAGTGATACCCAGCTCGCATCTCTAGCTTCACAGGCTCCCCTGTCTGGAGGATGGTTCAGATGTCATGGCTAGCCAAATGCATCAGCAGAAATATTGCTGGGGTTTGGCAGCACACTATAAGAAAGAGTTTGTGTGAAACAGGCTTTGTCGTCGTCTTTTCTCCTTCCACATCACTTTTGAAGAAACTTGTCTGCAAAAGCAGTTAGTTTGAGAATCATGGTATCACTTCCAGGAACACCATTGCCAAAGAAAGCCAAGTTTTGAATGTAATCCAGAAGCCACAAGGTGATAAGAGGCTGTCTCAGCAGCAGAGTACACTTCCACATGTCAGTGCAGGGTGCAGCCCTCTGTTTGGCAACCTTCTGGTCTCTCTCCTTTCACATTCAGGAAACATTTTTAAACCTCTGCAGTTCATAGGCACTTTTAGTGAGATTGCCGCAAGTCCCAGGGAAGATTTTACTTTGTTTTGGTTTTGACACCCTTTTCATCTTATTCGTAAATGCTTCTAGGATGCTGAGACGTGGGACGCTTAAGCTTAGAAAGTGGTAGTCTGTATCCTGCTGATGGCTGGCTGGGCTGGGATTCAGCTCAGGGCTGAGTGACGCCCCATTTCATTCTGTACGGTCCTGACACGTCTGAAAACCAAGCCGTGAAGGGCCAGTTTGGTAGCAGCAGGCATCAGCAGACTCTTTGATACTGTGTAGGGAGTGTATTTCTGCCCGGCAAGCTTAGGAAGGTAAAAGGGTGCCCTGTCACGAATCTGAGGATGGTGTTTCATCTACTGTACCCAGCTCAGAGATCATGCCTCCCACATCAGCTGTGATCATGGATTGAAACCATGAACGCTTAGCTGTGAGTTAAGAGCACTGTGTCAGCCCTCTGAAAAGCCAAGTGACCTACTTTCTTGCCTTTTTTATTCAAATTGCTGGACCAAGCCTTGTAATCAGATAATATGTGCTTGATGAGTGTTGAATTCCATTAGCTGCTCTATAATAACTGAGTTAGAGGTCATATATCTTGTAAATTTCTGACTTGACACCATTTGTGTTATAGCATTACCAGTAAATATTTCTAATTAAAATTCCTTAAACAATGTGTAAAATCTTCTTCTACTCTCTGAACTGCTGTCTTAACTGTCATATCAAAACAAATTGGACCTACCCGTCTGTTCGTTGTATCCTATGAATGAGCTTAATCTCCTGCTGTAGAAAATGTGAATGATAGAGATGCCAAGCATTTAGTATGGGAAAATACAAGTATTATTTTAAGCATATGAATAAATACAATCTACATTCATCTCCCACTGTCCTGGGGTACAGTACCATGTTCCACATAAAAAATATGAGATGCCCTGCTAAATAGCTACTGCAGAAGTTTTGGTGTCTGAGCAGAATGTTTGTCCCTGAAGAAGTGTGCACATCAGTTCTTTGATAAAAGTGTAATCATCGTGCCTCTTAATGGCAGCCATTTCATTACGTGAAAGACAGACTAATCCAGGACATGGTTTCCTTTTCAGAGCTGTGAAGAGAATAATTTTAGGGGGCTTTTTAAATAAATCTTGTTAATTTAAAGGAAATATTAATCTTTGAGCTGAGACATGCCCCACACCACCCACACCCCATTATTTTTTTAATAAACCTGTTACATTGCTGCAATATAAAGTTTTTTAAAAAAAGAAGTTGTTTTTCTGCCATTTCTTAAACTGCATGAAAGGGTTACATGTTGCTTATCTCTTTCCTCTGTTTTCAGACTGAGCTGCTTGACCTCTCCACGGTAGATGTAATCTTGATCTCAAACTATCACTGCATGATGGCATTGCCCTATATCACAGAGTACACAGGATTCACTGGAACAGTGTACGCCACTGAGCCCACTGTTCAAATCGGCAGGTAAAAAGCCCCTTAATATTCTCTACTCCTCTTGCAACACTGCTAAGGAAAAGGTGTAAAAGACAGTATGGGTAGAGGAGTGGACTCTAATGTTCCGAAGAGGCTCTTAGGCAGTAGCTGAATGCTAGCCAAGTCCTTAGTGCTGCAAATGTGTTAACTCAATGTTTCCCAACCTCTGGTTCAATCTGTCTTCAACACTTACAGCCGGTGCTTTGTGTCGAGTCCAGGCGGTAGTTGTGGGATAGTAGATCTGGAGTGGACTGAGACAGCTTGAGCAGCAATTACCCTATAGCCAACTTCAAACCTTCAAAAACCATGAATCAAAGATCTCTCCTGCTCCTCTCTGCTCCCCTGAAACAAACAAATGACCAGTCTTTTCAACAATAAGTGACTTTAAGATTATTGCCTTGTAGTTTTTCAGCATTCAGAATTCTTATAATCACACTTTCTTCCACACCATGGAAAAGAATTTAAGCTGGCTTCATCTCAAATGGCAGTTGAGATACGTAAGCTCTGTACTCCAAAGAGAAGCACTAAGAAAAACAGCAGAAATATGAGACTGAAGTAGAACATGTAAGACCTGACAGTACAGTCACCAACTTACTACTTGGCCATCAAATTTGGCAGTCTTTTCTTACAAAGTTTTCTGTTGATTGGATAAGTAATAGCACAGGCTGCAGGTTTAGCCCTCAATGAAGTTAACTGGACTTGTGCTGCGTGCATCTCTTATGCAGAACAGCTGCCGTGTTCAGTAATTAGAAAGCAGATTAGGCCATGGTATCTGATCGACTCTGTAAGCACTTTAGGGCAGGAATCTTTGTCTATTAAAGGTCCTGTACAAACTTTCCACACCAGAATAATTCTCCCTTTGTGTAAAAACAAACAGAAACTGAAGGCCTGTGTAAGAGAAAGGAATTGTATAAATATGAACCAGTAGTAGAACTCTGGGGTATTGCTGGCCCATAGCTGAAGATAACAAGCATAGTCTTGTTGGAGAGTATACTGGCATGGTTCTCCCCACCCCAAGTGATTCCAGATGCTATTCTTCTGCAGTTAAATCTGTCATTTCCCACCTTCAAGGGGAAGCATGCATACAATTACAAATGCTGTTTAGTTTTGGACAGTGAAATCTGTAGTGCCAGTTTTTAATGCCTGACATATTTTTCTGTCTCAAATGCTGTACTGTGCATTTGTAGATGAGGAGGGTTCACTCTGACAATGTGCTTGGTTTCTCTAAGTGATAAACAGGCTTCAGCTAATGGGTTTTCTTCATATAAGTTGTCTTGTTCTGTGTGACAAGCAGCCAGTAATATAGAAATCATCTTGCACAGCAGGAAAGAGATTTGGGAGTTCCTCTTGTCCTGCCACTTTCCAAATAACCCATAACCCAGTGGGCCATGTCCTTTGCTGTCGCAACCATGCAGACAGAATTGGACTAACTTGAACTTCAGGCATTCAGTGGGGAAAGGGGGGTAGGATTGGTGATGGGTAATTGCTGGGATGCCTCTGTGGGAAGAACCACTCTAAAACTGCCTAATACTGTTACAATTTTTGTGATATTTTGGAAGCTTTTGGGACAAATTTCTCTCCTGTGCGAAAGGCTGCAAAACTAATTTAGTTACGATGTCTTTTCAGACTTCTCATGGAAGAACTGGTGAATTCCATTGAACGTGTGCCAAAGGCTCAGTCTGCCTCCATGTGGAAGAACAAGGAGGTACAGAGGTAAGGAACAAGCCACCAGGAAATGGTGACTGTCCTAAAACACTAACCAAAGTTTAGAATTCACTGTAATGACGGGTCGGCTGCCACCAGTTGAGATTTGCTACTACCATTAAGCAGAAAAAAAACCCTAAGAGGTTTACAGCTATGACTCCTTGAGTCGGTTATTTCTTTAATTGTTTGCACATTGTTGGTCTTCCAAATAACAACACAAGTTTGATTCTTGGAGGAAGACTTGGTAACACAAAAGTCTCCCCTGAACTCCCCTCACGTAGTTTAGCTCCATGATTGTAGATAAAATCAGCAGATTTTTGTATTAATTAATTGAAATTAGCTAGCTATTGAAACTTAATTCTATTATATTGGAATAATTTTAATTTAAAATTATATTTACATTCATGTTTGCTGAAATGCAAAGTCAAGACGCAACTGTTGGATGTCACTGGTGGCCAGCCACAGAGCAGTGCTACCTTTCTTCCCAGGACCGCAACCTCTTTTACACTTGAACAGCAGAGGTGGGGTTTTTTGGCTTTTCAAAGCTTAGAAGCAAATTGAAATCTGAGTAAAAAGGGTTAGCTGGAAACTCCCTGTCCATTATTCCACCTATACATAAAAACAAGGTGCTCAAAATTGAAGTCTTCTATACATCTAAATTTTGAAAGCCTATGTAATCTAAAAATTATCCATACAGTTTACTAATTATAGATAATGCTTTCCTGGGAAATAAAAACAACTTTAGGTGCACAACATGTTCTATGGAGGAGACGGTTTCATTTTAGCACATTTTAAAGATAGGGCCGGTTGATTAGCGAGTTATTTTTAAAAGCTGCTTTGTGAATTTTTAATTGATCTCCCATTTTCTGATCCTAATGCTTAAAGTGGTGTCATGGTTTAACTCCAGCTGGTAACTAAGCCCCATGCAGCTGCTCACTCACCCCTCCTCTCCTCAGTAGGATGGGGAGAAGAATGGGAAAAAACCTCATGGGTTGAGATAAAGACAGTTTAATAGGATAACAAAGGAAGATGATGATGATAATAAGAAGAAGAAGAAGAAGAAGAAGGAGAAGAAGGAGTAATGATCCCACCTCCCAGCTAGCTTCCCCAGCTATGTACGGTGCATGACGTTCTATGGTATGGAACTATGGCCAGTCTGGGTCAGCTGTCCTGGCTCTGCTCTCCCAGCTTCTTGTGCACTTGGCAGGGTGTGGGAAGCTGAAAAGTCCTTGACTTGTGTGTAAACACTACAACCACCCAGCAGCAACTAAAACATCAGTGTGTTACCATCGTTATTCTTATCCTAATCCAAACCACAGCACTGTACCAGCTAATAGAAAGAAAACTAACTCTCTCAGCTGGAACCAGGATACGTGTCTTGATGTAAAAGTTTTCTAAAAATTAATTACTTCATACATTATAAAAGTAGTCTTGATATTTTCCAATATCACAAAACAAAGAAATTTAAAATCCCAATTAACATATGTTTAGCTATATGTTATACTCCCCTGCTGAGCCTAGGAGCAATCTTATCTCAGCTCTATAACACTCACTCTTGTGAAGGTGGCAAGTAAAACATAGATGTAAAGCAAAACTAAAGATGATAAAGTTGATCAGGATTTTGTGCAGGTTGATGTATACTCTGATCAGAATAGAGGGGTCTTTTTTAATTTTGGAGTTCAATGGCCTGACCAGAACCACCCCTGAAGCTCACAGTGATGTGAAGATAGAGGATTGGAGACATTATTCTCGTCACACTGCTGCATGTGTTTTGTATGCATGGTTTGAAGGAGGATCATATATCTTGGAGCTCACTTAATGTCACTTTCCTGGTGGTCGTATTTTAGAAAAAGTGCTGCCTAGCACTTTGTGTGCTGTTGACTATTCCAGAGGCGAACACAGAGAGGTGATCTTTGTTCAGATTCAACTGCTATAGAAGGCTAGAGTCTTTTTGTTGGAGCAGTGTTTAAAATACATTTTTCTGTCTTATATTGCTTGGGAAGTACTCTAACATTGACGGTTCCTCCTTGGTACTCTCGAGTAGCTGTTGCAGTGGGGTACCAGTGGAGGTAGGAGGAAGGTGTAAGAGCCCACCTCTGGGGGTAGGCAGGACCAGCCCTTCTGTCCCACTTACAGGACCTCTGTAGAGCACCACCACAACGGGGTGTGTTGTTGGGAACCTTGATCGGATGGCAGGTCCTTCAACTTTCAGAAGTAAAATGCACGCCTTGCCCAAATAGGAGATGGAGGCAGAGCAAAGAAATGCTATGCTAGTGGGGATAGCAAAATGTAACTACTAGCCCTGCAGCTGTTTAGTAACATAAGTCTACCTACGTATCATAAACTCTGCCTTGAGGCTGGTACAAACCAGTGTTGTCTGTGAGCTGGAACAAGGGGGCAAATCTGAATTCCCTTTCCAACTGTGCCCCGTGTGTGCTCTGAGTTTCCCCCTTTAGCTCCCTATGGTTCTGTAAAACGGAGCTCCTATCCACCATAGAGGGTATACAGGGACTTAATTAATGTTCCAAAGTGCTTTGAGATTCCTGGTGACAAGTGTCATGCAAGCATGAATGGAACTGATTATTATAGCATGTGAGCAAACATCTACCGATCCACAAATTAATACCTGGCTAATAGCACATGCAGGATTGGACTGACATCCGTTATTTAAGAAAATGTGATCCTTGGTGATTTTTTTTTTTAATACTTGGCTGTTGCTAGAACAGAATACTTATTACTTCTGAGTCTAACTTTAATTTTTCAGGCTGATCAATCACCATTACTGCTTTACAGTTCACCTAGTTCTACTCTGAATAGTTAGTATAAAACACAAAGTATTATCATCTTCATTAGATAAAGCATTGAAGCATTTTAAATGCAAATACTGAATAAAATATAAGAAGTTCATTATAGTGGCTTACATTTTGCCATTATCAGATCCAGTCTGAACTAATTGCTTAGCAAGTTTTACTACCATTGGTTTTTATTTTAAATGAGCAATCTCATGGAAGCTCTATAGATGCTCAACCAGGATATCTTTCATGCTGATTGAGATTCAGGAGGCTAAAGAGGAAGTTTGCCTTATGAAAGACAGTTTGTCGACTACCTGTTTGACGGTTTCTTCTGTCTTTCTATAAAGTGTCTGCAAAGGCTGTTTCCTGAGACAGACTAGTGGACAAGAGAGTCCAGCATTTCAATCTAGTTTGGTACTGGCATCCTCCTCTCCCTTCAGCCAATAACATGTTATGTCATAAACTAAATGTTATCCTTTGCATTCAAGAGGAGGAACTGTCTCTCTACAGATGCCCAGTTAAGAATACAAACCTCTGAGTTTCTTAAGCATAAATTTTGTATACTAACCACTGGACCATGCTGCTTCTCGATACCTTCCTGTTTGTGGCTGCTCACATACATCTGGTTGTTATGAGGTGGTCCATAAGAGGATGCTGCCATAGTGTTAGTAGATTCACTCCAGACTTTAAAATATCCTCTAGTAACTTTCTGTACAGATTTTAAAAGCGTGGGTGACAGGTGGAATGCCAGCAAGGGCACATCTGAGGAACCAGCAGGCCTCATTGTCTCTGTGTGCCGCTCAGCAAAGAAGGAAACCCCTGGAGACTGCAGCCACTGGTCTCTGTTAGGGATCAGAGTATATTTACAGTGTAGCCACAGAGTCAAGGCTAATAGAAACTTTAGTTCAATCACCAAGGACAATTCCCCACTTTTCTCCATTACCTGGATATATATTCTCCTCTTCCCAGAAGAGCAGCTCCTGAAAGCATCCAACACTAAATGCTTCTTATGGTAGGTTAAAGGCTTTTACGGGCAATTTGCTTCAGTGCAGTGGTGGACAACTATCCACGTTGTTTGGCCTTTTTGTTGCTTATGACTTCCCAAAAAAGACCTTGAATGCTTTGTTTGTTTCCTTAAGTACAGTATGCTTTCAGCCAGCATGTGCTGGAATTACAGTTATCACACTAGACCTGTACAGCGGTCTTGGCAAAAGCTGGCCTTAATCCTTTCTTCAGTATCTTAAATTATGGAGGAGTTCACTGACCTAGTAGATAGAACAATAAATTAAATTCCTTTAAACAAATTGATCAAAGAAACTTGACCAATTTCCATAAATCTTTGGAAATTGGTTTGAATTAGCCTTTGATTTAGCATTGGTTTAATATACAAAAAAATCCTATTCTTCTTATGCATTTGGCAGCTGTGCTGCTTCCTGCCTCAGTTCATGTTGCTAAGGAAGATTTATTTCCCAGAAGTTAGCCATCTCTCTTACAGCCTGTGACATTACAGTTCACTTCTTCCCTTGACAACGCTGTCCAGCTAACTTGCAATGTCTGTGAAGAGCTGAATGGATGGATTTTACTTTGGTGTAAAACATCTTAAATACTTCCGTGTAGGGGATTTCAAAGAGCTCTGCAGCGTCAGCTAATGTGTCCTTCCTTGCCAGTACACTCGGAAGGCAAGTGGGGTATCCGAGTTGAAGGCAAAGAAACCGAGGGGCAGGGGCACGGGCTCTTGCAAGACACTGGTGACAAAACTGAGAGCAGAGCCAGCCTTTGTTCATGGTCTGGTACCTGTATTTTAATCACAAGATTGTGGCTTCCTTTTGGTTTTAAATTCTTAGGATATGCAAAATAGACACTGATCCACAATCCCAGTCATCTTTACCAGTTCTAGTGGTGCATTTCATGTTGACACGTCAGATCAGCCAACATCTTTCATCAGTGGTGAAAATACCACAAGAGTTGCTATAACACCTTCATCACAGCTACTTCTTTGATGAAATGGTTGAATAGGAACAACAACAAAGAGAACTGAAGGAGACTGGTCTTTGGGGTGAGGCAAAATGGGCAGTTTCGTTCAGCTCCTCAACAGGCAGAAAGTCTCATTTCTCACTTTGAAGCACCAGGCATATTTAAATAAAGAGGAAAAAAAGAGAAAATTTAAGATCTGGAGAATATAAACGGGAATAAAAGCTGGTGGTCTTTCAGGAAGTTCTGAAAATGCCCACACTCCATTGATCTTTGCAGATTGCTGCCTGCCCCGCTGAAGGACGCAGTGGAGGTGTCTATGTGGAGGAAGTGCTACACCATGCCAGAAGTGAATGCTGCACTCAGTAAGATCCAGCTGGTGGGATATTCTCAGAAAATTGTGAGTACCTGCAAAGTTGTCCCTCAGGTCAACAGTAACAACTTGTTGCTTCCCAGCTTTTCTCTGGAAATGCCCTTCCTTTTCTATTTTCCCTCTAGAACTTGTGTAAGGTCTAGTTACCCTATCCAAGACAAGATTATACTGAATGTGCCTCAGTCTGCATCCCAGGAAGAGTTGTTGTTTGGTGAAATCAGGGAGTATCGATTTGTTTCTCCTCTTCCTTGGGGAGGCCAATTTTAAGGCAGCAAACCTGTGAATTTGGAGCTGATGGTTGGCCCACTGAGAGCTGGGAGGATGTACCAAATGAATGTATCCTCTCTGTCTGTAAGCCACATCCCCTTCAGAGCTACCGTATCTCACTTCTGGGAATCTTTTGAGTGCTTTAGCCTCCACTTTATTTTATACTGCAAATTAGGGATTGTAAACAAAACCTAATGGTTCAATCTGAACTTCAAAAACTCCTTTCCCAGGTTTCCCAGCTAACATATGTTGTCTGTAATGCTGTTGACTATAATCCAGGGTAGTTTCTAGAATTAACTGAACCAACAATTCAGTAGTCTGCAGATATACTGTTCCCTTATGGCTTGTAGGCAGCATGTGGACCATGATACCTGCTATTATTGCTCAGGGCTGTAAGAAATAAAAAAGTTGGATTAAAGTAAGTTGGGTGCCCAAAGCTTTTTACTTGCTTCCTTTTCTTAAGCAATGGGCCACTGAAGTTTGGAGGCTACTGTTAATGATTAAGATAGTTTGAAAGAGTAACCAGTGCTGCTGTGTAGGAAATTTGGTGGATTTGTGTTACAGCTGGTGAAAAAAGACCCTGAACCACCACTAACGTTACTGATGACATAACTAACAGCTGCAGCTTTGTCTGGGAACTGGACAGGTTGAGGGCATTTGGATTCCTCGGTATCCATAGGTGATTACTGTTCATTTTTGACTATCCTCACTGTGTGGATGCATCTCACCTAATTTTAGATCTGTGCGTCTGAGCCAATCATTCTTTTATAGTTACTGAGAAAAATGAGACATTTCTAGAGCATGTTTTATCTCTTCCCAAAGCAAACTTTTAAAATAATCAAACCCTAATTAGCCAGTTAACCCAAAATATGACAGCATCAGGAGTGGTTTGTTGTCCACTTTACATGTCTGCATATCAGCAGAATCTAAAGCCTTGGTTTACACACTCTGAGGGATGGAGTCCCTGTTTTGTTTTGCAGGGAATCCAAATATGTATTGAGATACTGGAAAAATCATTAGTGTTGCATGAATCAGGTGCTTGTTCTATTATTCAGTAACCAGCAAGTAGATCACATTAGTGGGGTATACACGGAGGCTTACCTTCCTTTCTCAAAACAAGTATAACCCATCACTGTGTACAGCTAAAGCAATACACTTTCTAATGACACCTGGAAAGGAGACAACTGTCAGGTTGCTTATGGTCAGAGCTGAAACTGAAATTTGGATTGAGTTTGCAGGGAGTTGTTTTTAAATCACCAGTAGATAGCATTTAAAAAGAAATTAAGTTAGAAAGTGAGCGAGTTTGAATTTGTTTATGTTTTCCACAGCAAAATGTGTAACCCAAACACAGTTTGATATTAGTACAGAACTACTTGTCCTTCCTTCCCTCCTGCTGGCCAATATCAATAAAATTTGGCTAAGGGAGTATAGAGTCTTCAAAGATGTAAAGCTTCTTCAGTACAGCAAAGACAGGCAGAGGATCAAGACCCCAGTTGATTCCTCTATTTAGAGTTATGGTTCAGTGTGACCTCAGTTAGATGCCATAGGATGCACGTGGAAGAGTCTTTATGAAGGCCCTACCTCAGGAAAAGCTTTTCTCAGAGCATGGGTCCTATTAGAGACCTATTAGGTAACTAAAAACAGCAGACATGAAGCTCGTGAAACTAGCTACATAAAGGCTTGGAATAGCAGAACTACTTTTAAAATTGATATCACCGATAATAAAGTGATTCTAACGTGACTTGTTCTGATTTCTCTTGGGGGCTCGCTCAAGTTAATGTCTCTTACTGTGTGTTTCAGGAGCTGTTTGGTGCTGTGCAGGTCACCCCTCTCAGCTCAGGCTATGCTCTTGGAAGTTCCAATTGGATTATCCAGTCACACTATGAAAAGGTTTCCTACGTTTCAGGATCTTCTCTGCTTACAACGCACCCTCAGGTACAGCTACTGACTTTTATTAGCCTTCTATAGGGGGAAGTGTCTTTGCTCAAAAAAAATAGCGGGACTTATTGCAGCTGGGATCAGGTGTAGTATAGAAGCTGTATTAAGGCACCTCTGTTAGCAATTGGCTGGACTTAACAGGCATTGAGAAGACATCCCACCTGACACGTGGACACGTAGCAATAGTTACTAGAACTAATAGAACTGAAATTCTTTGTTATCAATGATTTCATGTTAGCTTACTCACCAGCTGTGAAATTCTCCTTCACCTTAAATATGAAATTTTCAACAGAGTTAAACAATAGAGCATTAGTGACTTTTTTTAATATCCATATTTCACTGAAGAGTCTTTACAGACAGTTCACAGACTGCTTCTATATCACTTTTGAAACATCCTTCCTTGGGAGAAATGATAGCTAACTGGCTGCCAACTTTTCCACCCCGCTCTGCTAAGGGCAAAGTCTTTATAGTGCTGTAGATGTAATTTCCAGTAAATTAATTCTCTCTAGATCCATAAATTCTTAGTGGGAAGAGTGGCTTGAAGTTTGCAGTAGTGTGTGCTTCAGAAGTTGTCAAAATAGTTAAAAGCAATATTAGCAGGAGGTATTTAAAAATAATTTAGAAAATGTCTCAGGTTCATGATCAGTAAGTAATTTCCCCCAAGGTGAGTATCTTCTAAAGAGCTTTGCTTCTGAGCATCCTTCATTTAAAAGCTTGATCTCAGGAGCTGAACAACTCCGATAGATAAACCAGCCTTAATATTATGGCTGTACTTAGCCACCTGCAATGATCAGAGGCTCTAAATCCCTTTTTTTCATCAGCCTCAGACTGGCCCGGGTTGTGTTTTTTGTCACCTTCTAAGTGAAGGGGCAGCAGCAGTATCTGACAATATACGAATGGAATATTTCACCGAGGAGAAACTTTGCACTATAAGAATTGATTTGGTAATGGAGAGTGTTTTCTCTTCATTGACATCAAATGCTGATTCAGTGTGTCAGGTTAGATTGACCATGCTTCATCATTTTCCAGAGGTGAACATTTCTCTGGGTACTTCTGGTAAAATCCCTGTTTTTAAGGAAATTCCCTCCCTGTGGCAGGGAGTGGTGTGTGAACAAACTGCCTGGTAAGAGCACAGCCCATGGGCAACAGATCTGCACTCACGTACTGCAACCTGCAGGAGAAGTGGTAGCAGTTAGACAGGGCAGTTGCAACTTGAACAAGTGCAGGAAAATGTACTGGAAGCCCACCCAAAACCCTGGGGACCTACTCAGTTTGCTAACAAAAGATGAAATCTGGACTCTTCATGCTGCTGACAGTGTTGCTTGTCCCACATGCACTCCGAGAGCCTCATTTTTTAGCCTACAGCCCATTGCACTTTGCGTTATTTTATACTATCACACAGTTTGAAGGAATAGCTTACCAGATAGCTGAAATTACATTGTTTTCCCTTTTCTTGTTATTTACCACATCACAAATGTTACCAGATGTCATTTGCATATCAGATATCATCGTCTTATCATCATCTTATATTTGCTTCCAGATGGTTGTTGGAGACAATGGATAGTTTTTGTCCTAGCATTAATCCCTGTGAATGCCAGTACAAGCTCCTACAATATGGCAGTTCTGTAATGACGAGTGGTTTTTGTGAGCTGCCAACCAGCTCTTCATCTGTTTGATGTTTGACAGACATTATGTAAAGATAACAATATCTTCAGTGGCACGGAGTCAAAATTGTGTTCAACAAATGAGTATTTTTTCATCAGGGAGTGAAAAGTTCTTTGTCCAACCTGTTTCTCCATTGAGTCATGGTGAGCAGTCATAATGAAATTCCTGTCTTTCAACAGTGTATGAAAACAGTCACTGTGTTTTGTTTTAAAAACTATATCCAGTTAATCAGCATACATTTGTGTAAAAACACATCCAGAGCTTTTTGAATAAGAGTGAAACCTTAGCACTTTTCCATTCTTCTGGAACTCCCTCCATAGATATTAAAAATGAGTTTCAGTTGACTAGGGTCCCATCAGCTGTTTGTTTGTTTAGGGTGACAAGACACAGATTATTTGGGCATACAGATGGAAAAATGCTTCGTCCCCTTACGTCTTCTCTAATATACACAGTAATAGCCTGGGAAGTATTTCCTCTCTCAGGGTGCAAACAGGATAAGGTTCGTCTCACCTAACCGCAACTGGGCCCCCACCCAATTCATCCCTCCTTCTCCAGCACTAGGATTGAAGTGCTGACAGAGTGGAGATGGCAGCATGGGTGGGAAGTAGCAGTCATGGGAAGAGAGTGAGATCACTTCTTTGGTATAGATTATGGCTTCAAGTTTTCTTGAATTGTTAAGTTACATCTAGGTTACATCTATAATCAGCAGAGAGTTAGGGTACATCTGTAATAATCAGTCCATCTCTATTAACAACAGATAGAAAGTGAAGCAGTAAGCTTAGCTTAGACATAGTCCAGGATGTACAGATTAGCTGGAACTGGGTGCAGTGAATGCTGGCAGTTGGGTTGATCTTGGATGCGGCAGCGGGAATGACTTGTGAAATCCTCAGCAGGTCTGTAGGAAGTGCAAGTGAAGGGTTCAGCAAGACTATTCATAGCTGCTGAAAATAACTGAAGAGCTTTAAAGGGTTTGTTTGAGAGTTCGGTCTGGCACTATTAATTGTTCCCTTTACTTCTGCCTTCTGGCAGATGGTTTCTATTGAAAATTTTGCATCACCCTCTACTGAGGCTAGAATTGACACTGTTGCCATTGAAGTGGAGAGCAGGAGTTGACAGCACAGGTTCAGACATGTCACTAAAAGCCTTTTAAGACATATTCTTTACATTAACCCACAAAAATCAATGCAAGCCCTCTCAGCGCAATAGCAGCTGAAATTATGCGTATCTAATATGGCATAATCATTATGTACATTATCACAGGCAGATTCGATATTATTTTTTATTGCATTAGTGGCATTTCATTTTCACGGACACGCTATGGAGAGTCAAAGATTGCAATAAATCTCACGTAACAGGTCTGGTCCTACGAGGTGGTACACAGCGTAAACTTCTGTCGAAGTTGATCTGAAATTCCCCTGCATGTTTAACAGAGCAAGGTCTTTCTTAACTACTTAAGAAAGGCACTGAGGGACTGTGAGCAAGGAAAGTAACTGTACAGTGATCTTTTAAGGTCAGTAGAGGAAATCTCTTCATCAGTCTCTTCTGGTAGAAATCTTTCCTGGTTGGTGAGACTGCAGAGGGTCTATTGAGAATAAATAACCATAAAGTACCACACGGCTGGCTGCAGTTGCCCATTTTTGCTTGAAGAGTAGCTGTAGGAAGTGCATCCCAGCCCAGAGTGAGGCTAAAAGTTAACTTCTAGCAGTAGTGCATCTGCAGAGAGAGAAGTGGATTTTTCCTTTTCAAGACTGAATTATGCTAAATTTTGAGCATCAAGAATATAAATTTAGTATTAGGTCACATTTAAGTATAATTTTGGAATATCTACTGTATGTTTGCTAATGGGGAGAAGTGGGTATGCATTTTCATTCTACTGTAATAAAATGCCAGGATAAAACATGTCAAATGATTGACCTCGGTGAAAAAAACGTAAGCCTTTATCTACAGTTGAGGCAGAAGTAACATTTGCTTTAACATTAGCCTGCCTGCCAGTGGCCAAGTGCTGCGCTATTTCCTTGGACCATTTAATTGTCGTTCCCTCTGCTACATCTGTGAGCCACGGGATAGACTGTGCAGATGTAAACCCTTCAGTCCCCCAGGAAGCAGACACGGCACAGATGGATGCTTGTGAGAGCTACCTTTGGTGCTTTAACTGTATAATCTAGGATCGTACCTATGACTGTAGGTCATCAGTACAACATACACTGTAGACCCAGCGGATCGGAGATCACGGCCCAGTGTAGACATCTATTTCACTTTGACATAGCTTAGCCTCTAGCACAGTCTTCAAAGAAAGGTGTTGGAGGAGGGCACAGTGCTAATCTGATTCACTGGGGGAGACTGGTGAGCCAAGTTCTATTTTCTGTATTCTTTTAGCTCTGGCGTTGCATTGGAAGCACTACTTTTTTGTATGGGGTTTTTCTGTGCAGTTAAAGCTATGATTTTTCACCTGTTTTCAGCTACTAGCTTTTATGGAAATAATTGTCTGTTTGACCTGATATTAATAGCTACATTTAAAAAATTACTATGTGTGCGATTATTTCTTAGATAAATAAACACAATTTATCAATGTTAAGGAATCTAAATCAATTTCTCTTTTCTACCAGCAGTAGCCATTTACCATTTCACAAAATCAGACTGCTAAAAAGGCCTGTGCAAACAATCTGAAATTAGTATTTGAAAGTCACAGTTGGAATCCCGCGGGCAGAAGAGCAGATTTCACAGTCAGGGGAAAGCCTTGTGTGGCATTCAGATTCATACACAAAATTGAGAGCTTCAAGCCCAAAGTTCTTTGCGGATCTCATCTCTTTTGAAGAGAATCCACTGAATAGCTGAGGAAAATGGCACTGACCCCTGTAGACAGTGAGCCCTGGAAATCAAAGCTGACACCTTGATTTGCAAAGGGAAGCGAGTTGGAATGCAAGTGTTAAACCCTTCCTGACTGCACTGCCACATCCTAAGCAATGATTGTCTTTTCAGTGTTCAGCTCCTAAGGCCACGGAATGATTAGTCTATGGAGACTACTTTGAGATGGATCCGGTTACAGTTCCGTTGTTTGTTTTGGGCTGTAGTATGCAGGTAAACAGTGGTGTGTGTTTTTATTAACTCGAGTTCGGTTTCCAGAGATGGAGGGATGTTAAGTTTAAAGTGTTCCAGGTGTTCTCCTTCTCCTGTTATATATTGCAGTCCTCTTGGTGCCAGGCAGAAAAACCTGTGTTGTAACTTTCACGTTACTCATTTTATTTCACTGTGCTCTATTTCAGCCCATGGACCAGGCTTCTCTTAAAAATAGTGATGTTCTCATCCTGACGGGTCTTACACAAATCCCTACTGCTAACCCAGATGGAATGGTAGGAGAGTTCTGCAGCAACTTGGGTAGGTTGCTGAAAGAAGCTTTTGCCTATTTTATCATCTTATTCATTGCTTTGGGTGGGAAATAATTCTGAGATTCCTGGAATTGAATAAGCTGTCCAGCTATAGCTTCTGGCATAAAACTAGCTGTTTAGATTTTACGATGTGCTCCTGATGTCATTAATACAGTAAGTGCTTGGAGAGACACAAGTTGTACCTAAAATGTTTTGGAATGGAACAGGTATAATGAGATTTAATCATCTACTGCTCTTGGTTTGCTAAGTATGTCGCTTAGCTGCCAACAGACTACGTGTTGCCTAGATTTTGGATATTGTTCCCCGCTGAAATATTACTATTTCCTTCCTGTATATCAGCCAGTGTAAAATCTTTACGTGCTTTTTTATGACTTTCAATTTTGAAAACAAGCACATCTGCTTCCCTTCTTACACCTGATTTTTAAATATTATCAAAAGCAAACAGCACAATCTCTGTTAAAAAAAAATCCAGATATATTTATAGACCCCAGAAATATAAAACCTAATCAGACGCTTTCACAGCTGGAAAAGCTGATAATTGCAAAGCTGCGATATCAGTGTGAATGGCAGCATTTTCCAGCCTGTTTGGAATGTCACATCCAGTGCTGTTCTCTCCTTTTCTCCCCTTCCCCCACCTCAGTTCCTCTGTGCTCTCACCCTTCTGCCATCAAACCACTTTCTCATGTCTGTCCTGCTGTATATTGCCTGTTCTTTTATCAGAGATCTTCCCTTTATTTTAAACTAACTACTTTTTACCAATAAGACTAAAAAGCTCTTGATAAGACGATTGTTGCACCAGTTACCAAAAGACATTAGAGGTCTAAATCGGAGAATCTTCACTGTAAGTAAGTGTTTTGGTCCCCATTAAACACCTGGGAGAAATTGGAGCTGTAGTATTTAGGTGGCTTGCCCAAGATTGCAGAGTAAGACTGAGAACAGTACTGAAGTGCAAACAATTCTTAGTCTTACTTTTTACATGTGAATGTACCCTTGGAGAAGAAAAAACCATAGTACTTTGGATTTTTCCCCATTTTAAAATCCTCGTGCATATTCACAGATGCTGAATATCTACGTACTGTCTCACAGGCCCAGTATGAGACTGCCATGGTAGTGGAAGGCAAATAATACAAGGGATGTGGTAGATTTCTCTATCAACCACCATCTCTAAATCAAAATCAGATATCCCTGTTCGGGACAAGTTTCAGTTCAAACTGGAGTCATAGGTCCTGTTGTGGGATGTACAAGATAAAATTATGTGGGTTTTGTTTATATGAAAAGATGAGTTACAGGGTCAGGATGATTCCTTGTAGTGTAAATACCTATTAATGGAGTGTGTTTTGGCATTTTATGAGAATGATAGTCTTGGATTATGCCAAAGATCCTCTCTGCCAACATCCTCGCTCCAGCAGGGATCACGAGCAGATGTCTAGAGAAGAGTAGAACAACAGAGGAGACTATGTAGTACTTTCCCCTTATAATCTCATACCTTCAAGTATTTTTATTTCAGAGATTTCCTGAATCAGTCATGGCTTTTGTGTAGTTGGTAATGTTCAGCAATGTTCTCTTCCAGGAACTTGTTCAACCTCCCCTTGAAGCTGTGTAAATTCTTAACACCTGCGACTTCCTTTCCTAAGCGATACATGTGTTTATATGTGTGTGTGTGTACTGCAGTCTCTGTTTTGATTGGGTTTAAGCATTGTTAATTTTATTACTCTATGAGCTGTCGCAGATAAGCTTTGGTGACCTTGTTGTGCTGGATCCAGATGTGCTCCTTTCTCTGTCCCTTTATGGGGGTTGCTGTCCCCCTGACAGATGGTAGCACGATCATATCCTATCATCTTACCTTAAACCACCAAGGAAGCAAGTCTTGAGCTAAAATGTACGTTGAATTTTGTACTGGAGCCGAGTGGTACACGTTACTGTGCTGCCAAGTCTGCTGCAAACATGCTCTAGCAAGCACCTTGGTGGTCTCTCGTGTCTTGAACTGCAACAGCTGTATGCTGAGTAAACAAGAGTGAGGCTGTTGTTAATTAAAATGCTTTTAAAAATGAAACAAAGTCTTAGAGATGTAGCTTGGGCCAAAGGAAAATCCAAAAGATGAATGCATATAAATAAATGTGTTACATATGTAGGTACAGGTGGATGTTTATCTGCACAAGTTATTCTGGTTTACAGAAACATTCTGAACTATTTTGAGGATTTTGCAGAAGGTTTTCGAGCCAGCTTCTCTCTTGAATGAGACAAACTCAGAGAAATTAGAAAATTATTAAAGACTGAAGGAAGATATATACTTAAAATGATGCCATTGTAAGAACCTGGAATTTGAGTGGTATTTGCCAAAAAACACAGCGACTTGAAGACATAAAATAGTTCTATGAATAACGTAGTGGCAGGGCTGTCTTTTACATAACACCAGCAGTGTTTACACATCTACCCCAACATCAGGAGAAGAAAATAGTGAATCAATTTCTTTCAAATGCATACAAAAGTCCAAAAAGCAATTGGTTACTGGGAAAAGCAATACAGTAGGCAAGCTGAGCTGAAAACAATAGTTTTCATATATTTTTCCCATTTCCAAAATGTTCAGGGGACTTCACAAGAAGCTCAGAATACACTAGATAAAAACTCTAAAGCAGACACTGGAAATTTGCCGGAAGTGTGTATCATGAGGTAGCGACAGGTTTGTGAGTAAGTGTTGTGAAGCACAGAAATGGAAGTGTGAAAATTTCACCCTGATCTCTGTTTTCATCCCAGCATGTCAAGTTGTAGATGTTGATTCCCATTATTACCAAGTCACATGCATGATTTCCTCTCTGCATTGTGTGTGCAGCACTGAACCCATGCTTTGTCACATCTCCAGGTTCCTCTCAGTTTACCCCAAACCCCTTTTTTCTGAGCTCAGCACTGCAGCACCAGCGCTCTGCAGCTGAAGAAAAGCAATTGTATTTTTACATTGCCTTGGGCATCATCAGCAAAATTGCCAGACTGTCTGTAGGGACAGTTTGTGATATTTTGTGTGCGTGTGCGGTCGTGCCTCTATGTGAGCGCGCGTGTGTTTATATAAAGCAGAAAAGAGCACAGTTTGCTTTTTAGGTGCCAACTTGACCTTGTGGTGGCAGCTGTTCGAAAAGCAAGTATCTCATTGTGAGTTGTAAATTGAACAACTTGTTATGGAACTACTGAAGGAGACTAAATTTGAAATGCCAAGATTATTATACAACTTTTATCAAGAGAGAGCATCCATCAGTCACAGAGATAAATTGGGCTTTAAAGAGCTTTCAAATATACGTGTCCTCTTACTGACAACTGTACAAAGTTGCTGGAGTGGTGCAGAGCGCCAGATTGGACCTGCAATATGCCTGTAAGGTTTTCATCCCTGTTTTGCTGAAGCTGGGAGGTAATTCTTATCCCTTTATGGAACCACTTAAGAGCACCCTGAAGAAGTAGGGCCCAGCTGTGCTGACCACGTACATGTTTTCAACAGCAGAGGCTTGAGGTTCCCATAGTGAACTAATGGCTGCAGGGAAGGGAGATCTATGAATTCAAACTCTAGGAATAAACCCCACATTTTTCATGGCCTGGACAAATTCTTTAACGAGCCCACCATTAGATGAAAGCTCTTCCTCCTGCCTCTTCAAAGGGAGGAGCGAGCCATTTGTCTTGACAGAGCGAAGCTAGTTGGTACCTGAGTGGAAGAAGGAACCTGTTTCCTGGAGACACACACCTTGGTGATTCAGCCAGTATCTTCATTGACAGCAGAGACAGAACTGCAGACATACCCTTTCCTTAGCATTTTCCACTGATCCCTGATGCACCCTGTACTCTGCATCCCCTCGCTCCGCCCCATGCACCATTCTTGCTGCTGTAGATACAGGTACTTACCTTTCCTTTTTGCACATTTTTTGGGTGCACAACGAAGCAATGCAAATTTTGGTCCTGGAGCCAGAGGCTTAACTTTC
The DNA here is from genome assembly GCA_013400195.1 of Aramus guarauna. NCBI lineage: Eukaryota > Metazoa > Chordata > Aves > Gruiformes > Aramidae > Aramus > Aramus guarauna. The sequence continues at coordinate 33,830 of VXBL01003346.1, forward strand.
AGCCCTCAGATGGCTTTGAAAATATCGTTCTTAATCTCCTCATTCCTCTCTTCACATCCTGTTTACAGATGGGATAGTTTAGACTTACCCATGTAAGAGGGATAATATAACGCGTTGCTGGGGTGTTTTGTAACATCTCAGGTTCTAGACAAATGTAAAATATTGCTATTCATATTCACAAATATTTGATGGTAGTTTGTATGTGACTTGGAGAAAACTAGGCAATAAAAATCCACTACACTGCAGTTATATTATAATTCTGATATAGAAGGTGTCTTTGACCACCAGTTGTTGTTGAGAGCAGCACTGTAATGGGCACTGACTCCTAAAAGGAGTTAAGCACCTAAATGCATGTGAAAAATCGTACTACAGAGTCTGTGCATTTCCCTAGACTCTGTAAAACCTTTAAACATTTGGCCATAAAAATATTCCTTGAGCATGTAGGTGGCCAAAAAGACCCTTAATGTGCTAAATCCATACCCCATCAAAGCTTGTCAATAAATTGAAGTCAAGGAAGTGATTATGGCGGGATGTAATATATGTGTTTTCAGACTCTTTCACAGCTTTTTGTGTAGTGCCTTGATGCATAATATTACTGCTGCTGTGCTGCAATTAACATCAGTAGATGGTTTTACCCCACAACTACAGATGAAATCCTAGTGAGGCAGCAATTGCTTGGTGAGCTGGACAAAGTATTTCCACTTTCCCAAAAGGTACAGCATTTTTGTAATTCATTCTGCCAAAAGAACAAAATGTTTGCTCTGTACTTGCTTTTGCTGTTGTACTCAGATCTGTCTTGATTACAGAGTAAACCTATTTTTCTTTTTTCTTTTCCTCATTTTTCTCTAATCCCATGCTGTTTACAATTCACAGAGGTTTTAAATTGTTCTTATTATATTGAAAGGACAGAAATATTTAGAGTTTTTAAGGAGAAACACTCCCCCACCCCCTTCTAGCTTCGAGGGCTATTTGAAATAACCACATCTTCAGCCTTTCACCTAGAGTACTGAAGACTCAATACAGAACAGTTTACCATGTTTAGTGCTTTCAGCTGAGACCTGTGAACTGGTGTACTCTGCTCACAGCTAATGGATGGAGCCGGGTTTATGTCGATGGTAAAGGGTTTTGTGTCGCTTATTCATTCTTTTGTGCCAGTGCAAGACCGCCCTCTCGTGTCAGGAGCTTTGCGTGTGCTCAGTCTGTTATGTGCCCCCCAGCTAATGGAGTATAATCATTCGCCCGACTAAGCCTGGACAAAGCAGTAAATAAATGTATTTAATGATCAGAAGTGTTCCTCCCAATTCATATGCATAATGTGTTCTGCCAATTCATGTGATAGCTTCTTTCTATACCTTATGTAATATTTGCATTAACGGAATTCTATTAAAAAGTTTAAATATGATCCCTGTTAACTGATTTTTACTTTTTCTCTCCCTTAGCTATGACTGTCCGGAATGGAGGAAATGTGCTGGTTCCTTGTTACCCCTCTGGAGTAATATACGATCTGCTAGAGTGCCTGTATCAGTATATTGACTCTGCCGGACTCTCCAATGTCCCTTTTTATTTCATCTCACCTGTTGCCAACAGCTCCCTTGAGTTCTCCCAGATCTTTGCTGAATGGTAGGTGTTAAAGGACTGTTTCATCAGCCTCAATTCACACACTCAGCTATGGTAAATAGATATATGCAGGTTATCTCTACTTGACATGTTCTAATATATACTTGATTAGAATTGTGAACACGTTTCTTGAGTCAAAAGGGTGTGCGTGCGTGTGTAAGTAGATGTTCTGTAATTAGGGAAGCATCATTTCCTATAGAATATACAAACTCAAATAATCTGTCCTTTTTGGTACTTGCAAAAAGAACTTCACTTGAGTGAATTTTAGCTGTGCCTGTTTGCACGTCTTATCCGGGGCCCCCAAAACTAAACCATGGTCTTCCTGTATAAGCAAAATAGATTTTTCAGGCTTACTTTTGCTGAGCCAGCAGTGTATATCTGTGGCAAAAAAAGGCTAAAATTATCCTGGGCTGCATTAGGCAGAGCGGTCAGGGAAGGTGATCCTTCTCTGCTGCGCACTGGTGAGGCTGCAGGGACAGTGCCATGTCTTGTCCTGGGCTCCCCAGTACAAGAAGGATATGGGCTTACTGGAGTGAGGCCAGCACAGTGCCAACTAAGCTGATCTTTGAGATGAGGAGATGCTGAGAGAGCTGGGACTCTTCAGCCTGGAGAACAGGAGGCTCGAGGAGATCTTAGCAATGTGCAGAACTACCTGATGGGAGGAAATAAGGATGAGGGAGCCAGACTCTTCTCAGTAGCACCCACCCACAGCAGCACGTCGAGAGGCACAAATTCAAACACATGAAATTTCATCTGAACAAAAGAAACATGCTTTTTTACTGCGAGGGTGGTCAAACACTGGAACAGGTTGTGCAGAAGAGAGGCTGTGGAATCAAAACCCATCTGGATGCAGTCCTGGATGACCTGATGTAGCTGACGACACTTCAGAAGGGCCTTGGGCTAGATAGTCTCAAGAGGTCCTTTCCAATCTCAACCATTCTGTGATTCTGAGCCATGGGCAAGGAGAACCCAACCACTTGTGACTGGTCCTAAATTCTTACAGACAGAGAGATGCTCTTGGTTATTAAACAGAGGAAATTAGCTTTTCCTTCCTTTCTTCTTTCAGATTTTTTAAGTCTGGAATTCAGGAAAGAAAAGAGGTCCTGGAAAACTTAGATGAATTGATCCCTCAGGAGAATTCTAAAGAGGACTGAAATCTGGTGAATTTTAATCACGTTGCTTTCAGCAAAAGTAGAAAAATGAAGCCTTGGTGTACTCACCAGGGTGTGTTGATTCATCTAGTTTATAGTTAAACAATTGTTTGGTTTGTACTTACATGGTGATTTCATTTCAGTAGCAGCTGAAGCGGTAGCGGCGTAGTTCTTGTTATAATAACACTGTCAAAGTAGCAGGAATGTTGGTGTGCCAGTTGGGTCATTTGGCTGCTGTGTCTAGCTGGCACAATTCAGGCACCCAAGTCTTCGGACACCATTTTTTTTAATTTTACTTTGCTGTAGTGGCTCATCTTCAAAAGTCAGCTTATCTCCAAACACTTTTGTGTAGGGTGAACGTTTTACTGAGGTAGAAATGGAGGCGGAGCTTCAACATCTGTAAAATAGAGGTTTGGGGTCAGGACTAGGGCTGAAATTCAAGGATTCCAGCCTTCCAATTCTACTATTTAGTCAACTAAAAGAAATATCCTGCTCTTAGTATCTCTTAGACTTTATCAAATTTAATTTGACCCAGGCTTAATGCTTTATAATAAAGCAAAGAAAGTATGAGACAGGTAGCGTTTCCCAGAAAAAGCCACCAGGACAGTGTCACTACAGATAATTATAACGTCACACAGGCCTCTGACAAATACCAGTTTTTAATGATAGGATGAATCAGGAGTCTGGCTAGAGCCAATCAACAACTTTCAATATTTATGTTTTAAAAATAAATGATTGATGTAAAGTAGCAGGTAACAGTGAGCATTATGCCATGGTGAAACCCAGTTTACCAGCATTGGAGCTGCAATAATAGAATGTGTAGGGGAATTATATTAGAATGAAGAAAAAGACTAAGTCACTGCTGAGAAGTGGGATGAGGCAAGTGGAATTTTTGTGTTGACAGGTGATTCAGCTTTGCAAAAACTGCTGAGGTCTGGACTATGAGATGACATGGATGTTGATTTACAAATACGTCTTCAACAGCAAAGGAGTTCTGTTATGTAGTGTGTACAAAATTAGTCCAGTTGTCTTGCACCTCCTCTAAATGATCTCACTGTGACAGAATTGTCATGTCCTGTAGGTGTTGGTCGTCAAAATAGAATACCTGGAAGCAACAAAAAAATCTGTGATTTTGCACCTGATGCCACAGATATGAAATGGCTTTCTCCAAAAAACATTTAACAGTAGATGGCAGCAGATGCTGCAGGATGTTCCACAGCTCTCTAACCCGGCTTATTTTCCTTTGCTTTTAAAGGTTGTGTCATAACAAACAAACAAAGGTATATCTTCCAGAACCTCCTTTTCCCCATGCTGAGGTAAGTAAACCATGGTCTTGCTGTTTGCTCAGATCACAGAATGAGCGAGTTTCTGGAACCTGTGTGGCTGTTGTTTTTCTGATGAACACTTCTACAGCTATTTAATAGTTTAGTGTCATTATTCATACAAGTTGGTGGGTTTTTTTTCTCCTTTCTGTGATTAATTTGGGAGTGTGGGGGAGGAATGAATGATGGTGTTCCCTCAACTCAAAAATTGTCATGATGTTTATTTCAGCATATAACTTACATATGCTCGCCTGTTTTTACTTCTTCTCCCGCAGAAGGCTATCTGGTGTACACATGGTTGAATGTTTGCTCTTATCAGACTGCAACCACAAATATCCCCTTTCTCCAAGCAGTTTATTTCAAAATCTGTAAAACTAAGAGCTTGTTACCAGAGACAGCTTAGTCATCCCAGCTCCTACCTCCCTAGCTGAAACAGGCACCATGTTGTTTGCTGCAGGAGAAATGGTATCTTGAAAGAGAGGTTTGATATAAAAAAGTTAAAGCTTGCAGCACTGACTGCTGTCATTGGCAATTTTAAATGAAATTACTTGAGCTAGCATCTTAATGAAGCAAAGAGGAGTAAGGTTCCTATCTTGGGGGGGGGATCTCCCTGCAACGTATGTTGAGGTGATCTTCCCTGCAACAAAATAATAATTTGAGACAAAGTTTTAGCCAACCAGACATTAAATAATGTGGTATAACTCATGCCTTCAGAGTTATCTCACATATCAAGAAAGGAAATATTTTACTTTCTCCACAGGGAACAGGTAGCTTTCCCACTGAAGTAAATGAGAGGCAGACTGGGAAAGGAAGAAATGAGACTGAGAAATAATTTTGGCTAAATCCTGCTCCTGTGAGACAGTGAGCCTTTTGGGGTGGTGGTCTCAGAAAACTGGCTCTTTTAGTTCCTGTGGTCAAAACTGTTTAATGAGATGTGCAGAGTGGCCATTGCAGGTGTAAGAGCCCAAAGATTAAATGCTTTTTAAGGCATTGTTTGTTTTTTTTCCCTCTGAGATATCTCGTCCAGGAACTTGTTCTGGAAATTGCCATTGCCCACCATATCTATCATCTCTAGGTGCTTCAAAGGCATTGTTGGGAGTAGGATCTGACCAGAAGCTCTCACTCTTTCCAGATGCTTGAATGCATTTCAAGCAGGATGGGCAGTGAATTATGTATAATCTGTTACTGAGAAGAATGCAGACTGCAGGGCAAGCCACCTATTCACCACTTTTTTTGTAACCAAAAACCTCATTCACACTGATAAATCAATTCCAATGCCTGATCCCTGAGTAGGAGACTCTGTACCCATGCTGCTGGCTATGCTTTCTAATTTCCCCTGCATCTCTGCTTTCTGGGGTGTCCTTGTTGAGCCGCAGTGTCATTGGTTTCACTGACAGCCTATATTCTACCAAAGACATTGCTTTGACATTTTAGTTCACAATATGCACTGGAACTGGCAGGTTTAAGTGAAAGCCCTTCCAAAAATGAGAAGCCAAACATGCAGTTGTCAAAGACTGGATTAATTAACCCATTTTATATGATGGGTCTTTGCATTTATAGAGTGATAACTGTGTCCTCTAATTTTTAGGACATTTTATATTCTCTAGAGGCCTGTTGATAATGAGATTTTGCCAAATTATTGTTTAGCTGTTGAGACATTCCTCTGCGCTTCATGTGTAGATCAAGGTAATTAGCTAGGAAAGGACTCACAGATCAGTTTCTATGACAAAATGTAGTGTGCAGAGGGAGTAATGTATCTGTTACAGGTACAGGCTTTGGTTGCCAAGGCCAAATCATACAGGTTATGACCCACAAAGCTAGGGACATTTTATCATGAGATGCACAAACAGCTTTATCTAGTTCCATCACTGACAGGAAGCCATCCTTAGGCTTCTTACTTTTTTGCTTAAGGGTTGCCTTAAATGTGCCGGATGACACAATACCCTGTGTATGCACATCCTTGTAGCTCCCAAACTATGAAATGGCTGTAGCCTTTCGACATTTCAGCACTGAGCTGCCATCTGAGGTAAGTACTGCACAGTTCACAGCAAGTCCTCTAACACAACTTAGATGCTGTGTTTGGGTGTTCACTTCCAGCTGCTGTGTAAACACTGGGAAGTGGAGTAGCTCCACTCCATGATGGACTAAATGGGTCTCTTCCTTGCTAATTCCTGATAATTCCTGATACGTATTGGCTGCTTTGCAAAATCAGTTTGTGTGGTGGGTGGCAAGTTCAGTCTAGGAGGGACCAAAGACTTGGACTCGAGGCTTCCAGTTACTAAGTTAGAGCTTTAGTCAGCAGCCAGCCTTTTTGTCTTAGGTATAGAATCATAGAATCGTTTAGGTTGGAAAAGACCTTTAAGTTCATTGAGCCCAACTGTTAACCTCACACTGCCAAGCCCACCACTAAACCACGTCCCCAAGCACCACATCTCCACGTCTTATCCTCCAGGGGTGGTGACTCCACCACTTACCCGGGCCACCTGTTCCAGTGCTTGACAACTCTTTGGTTGAAAAAATTTTTTCCTAATATGCAATCTAAATGTCCCTTGGCACAACTTGAGGCCATTTCCTCTTGTGCTATTGCTTGTTACTTGGGAGAAGAGACCCACATCCACATCACTACAACCTAGAAAGACACGTAAACACTGTCTTTCTAAATCTGTGACTGCACAACCTCACAGTCAGGAGCTCTGCATACCAGCACTTAAGGGAATTTTTAATGAGTATCAGAAACAGACATTGAATGATCATTTCCGTTGGATAGGTTGTTAGCGGAGAATTGCCTTACTTTTTTCAAAGTGATGGTTGGCTTGTGCAATGTAAACTATACGGAAATTGCCTATCATGAAAAAAATGTGCTTAGCTGCTCAATTGTTGGAAGAAAATAGGGAATTACTCAAACATGCCTCTTAGTTATTAGCAAGCATTAATAACATGCCTGGCATGATACATCAGACGGGGACAGGCCAGGAAATAAGCTTCTAATTATCTACGGAAGAAGTCCAGCCCAGCATGCTGTCTGGTCTTGAAATTCAGTGTTCTAGTTAGCTATATAAACAGCAAAATTTAAAAACAAACAAGGCAAAAACTCCTTCAAATCCCCCAAACTTGTGGCAATGAGTTCCAGTGGTGCCTGATGCATTGTATAAAGGAGCATTTATTTCCTTTAATCAGTCATGATTGTATTTCGCATTTCACTTAACTATCCCTTTATTATTGTTACAAGAGGATAAATAAAACTATCTTCATCTTCTCTACAAGTATTGAAGTTGTTTCATCTTACTGTTCTCTCTATACTAAGTGGTTTGACACTTTTTTTGTTCTCTTCACATGGAAATTTTCCAGTTTTATGATTTATGTTACCTGTTTTGAACTCATTCTTTGTTATGCTGTGCTGAATAAAACCAGACACACTGTTCAACTCTGCAGAGAACCCAAAACACCTCTACTCCCTCCTTGTTACTTCCACTTTAATGTAGTAGTAGGTGTTCATCATATCTCCTCCTGCACAATCACTGCGTGCAATTTGTGCTTTGGGGTGGCAGTTTGTTTCCTAGCATGCAGTCCGAGTCAGCAGGGACTATACTTTCCCTCTGTTATGAGCAAGGAATGTGGACTAAAGTCCTTCCAGTAGTGGGGATTTGGACAATAATTCCTACTAAAGTTAATATGACTGGGGTGTCCAGATTCTTGCACAAGCTTTTGAAGTCTCATCTGCAGCCTTTTAGCTGGTGCAGAAGCTAAAAGATCTTCTTTCTGACGGTATTTCTCTGTGATCGCTGGAGTAAGAGTTGCTGTGACTCTGTTGGAGTGAGTTAGGATCCGAAGCATGACTGCTGTACATTCCAGCCAGTGATTTCTCAGGAGGAAAACTGGGGAAGTGGGGTGGAGAAACAGTCTGTTAGGGAAGGGATGGATCGCTCTGTGGATGGCTCTCTCCTAACTTACACAAAAGTGGCAATTCAGTTTTTCACCAGCAGATACTGTGATGGGGAAGAGAGGAGAAGGAACTCAAACTGAAGTGACATTGGAAGCTTCTGCAAAGTTTAAAAACCGGAATTTCCAAATGTTTGTCAACGCAGCAGGCTGGCCGAGGGAGGTGGTAGCTTTCATTTCCATGGCGCTCTGTTATATTCTAGCATCAATTGTGTCCGTTGTCTTAGATTTAAGCTCCACTATGCCTTGCTGAAATGCTGTGGAACATAAATCAGTAACTTGTTTTGTTCAGAAATATTATTCTGGTACCCCAGAACCCACTTTCAGTGTTTTACCAAATTCCTTGAGCCTACGGGAACATCCCGTCCTAAACACTGCCACAGCTGAGGAATTGGCCATCTCCCCGACCATTTCAACAGGAACCATGGTTCCTACACTCTGCATCATCCCTTCTGTGGAGGTAGAGGCTTTATAAATGAATAGCTGAATTGTTCTAGCAAGGCAAAATGAGAAGCTTTTGCTCCTTTTCCTTTCCGCTCGATGTTTACGTGGCCAATTTCAGGCTGCAAGATACGTGAATCCAGAGTTTACAATACTTCTCTAAATGTCCACAACAGAAAAAATTGAGAGGTGATTTGTACTGATCAGTATTTGCTAGTGGAGGAAGAAATTGGATTTACTGTCCTCTTATTAAGGATTGTGTTAGCAACATCTAAGAGAAATGGCTATGAAAAGCCTCTTTTTCTGACTGAAAATAGCCAGGGTGGGAGTAATATTGATTCTGAGGTCTTAAATACGAGCATTTGTCTTCTTTGTCTTTGCTTCCCTCCTCCATATGCCAGTTCCTGTGTGACACATTCAAACCAATAAATACCTGTAACCAGGTGATTGTATAGCATTATGTTTTCTCTTATAGTATTAAATAGTATTAGGCCCCTGTTAGTGTTGGTCTTATGAAGAGAGGGAGGGAGGTAAAGTAATAAATGCATCACTCGTTCATTGATAAGAACCACATCTGTTCAAAATTCTGGACACAAAACACACACACAAGCACACAAAGTAAATAGCAGTGTATTTTGGCTCACTTCAATAAAGGGTACGCAAAGGCTCTGGAGATTTATCTTGTTTATAGCAGCAGTTGCTGACCCTGTAAATCAAGTCTACCGCTTTAAAGGAAGCATAACCATTTGGGATTTAAAAAAACCACAGCTCTCCTCAGTCTCGGTTCAGTACCTTACCATCCTCTCTCTCTTAAGCTTTGAGTCAATAACGGTTCTTTCTGTAGAAAGATGCTCTGAATGTTGTTTCCGGTTTCCAGAATATTGGTTGGCTAAATGCCAGGCATTGGTTTTGGCCCAGGCTTAGTACAGGTTGGACATCTAAACGTGACACGGTAACGACTCTTGTGCTTCTACAACCCATCTCATCTGTAGATCTAAAAGGCCTGTACAAATCATTATAAATTTAGTCCTCTTAATGATTTGTGAAATTTTGTTGGATGTGTTTGGCAAGTTCAGCTCCATATATTTTTGATTGGGTAATTAGAAAAGACTTTGCTCTAGACACTAGAATCTACCAGCTGCTTTATCACTGGAGTGAGTAGAATGCCTCTAAACTTGTTTTTGTAGCCTTTCACCCCTGCTATGTCCAGCGCTAAGAGTAAGAGATTGTGAGCTAAGGTATGGAGCTGCAATGGACTTACCAGAAAAGACCTTCCAAGATAGAAAGAAAAGATGAAAAAAAAAAATTCAACATTTTCCCTCCTGAGTTGGCACCCCAGTTAGAAGCAGTGCACCCCAGTGTTATGCTAGATATTTTGTTGCTGCAAATGATGAAAAAAAAAATAATTAAAAAGAATTACACATACAAAACCCAAGTTCCTGAAAACAGGATTAGAGATCGTGTGTTTCTTTACAAAGTAATAGGAAGGGATTTGAAGCTTCCATAATGCTTTGAAGAGAATGCGGCTTTTATGTTTATAAACAATGCAGGTTTGTATAGGTATAGCGGTGAAATAGGCTGTTGAGAATGCTTTTTCACGCAGAGGGCTGCTCTCACATCTTAGCAAAGGTTTGAATGCTGTATACAAATATATATAATCCTAAGGAACCTGTGAAACAGAGCGCTGGAAGAACAGTTTGTGATTTTCAGAAGTGCGTTACATAAATACTAGCTGTAGAAATGTCTTTCACTTAGCTATCTGCTGGTCCCTGACAAAATTTTGCCCTGGAATGTCACATACCCCTTTTAATATTTGAAGTAGAAATTGTCCCCTTCTTCTAGTTCACCCAATTGCAACTGCTTTTGCAACTTCAGTTTTGAGGCTTTTGGCTTCCCTCAAAGAAAATATGGAAAAGCTTCATGGGGCCATTTCCTACTTGTTCTTGTGAATGCCAGTATTTTATGGGATCAAATTTGTTTTGCCCATTGTCTGCTAAACTGCAGTTTTTATTACCGAAGCTAAGTTTAGATTCTAAATATTGCACTCCAGATGTGTTAATCAGAAATCTTTACCAGTCTTAATTGCAGAGCTGTTTTCAAGATTCAGTGCATATTAACTGCCAGAGCAGTTATTGGATGTTTTTTTCAAATTTCCCTCTTGAAGATTAAATAGGAATTTGATATGAGTAGTAAGCTGCAGAAACTGCCCTAGCTCCTTCCTCCATGGTCCAAGGATCCACGTGGAAATAACGGGCTGTGTCCACCTACAGTTTCCAGCTTAGGTCAAACCCCAGAAGGAAGGATACCAATACCATTCCCTTCCAGCCATTTAGCTATTGCACAACAGTTATAAACAGGACGTGTGGGAAGTCAAATGCAAAATCACAGCAAAATATTTGCTGTTAGGAACTTAAAGGAGACCAAAATCGAGGAAGCAAAGGAGAAAGATATAAATATTGCACCTACGTGCAGCCAACTTTCTGCTATTGAAAAGGTACCGAGGGTAAGTTTGTACAGTGTCTGTTCTAGCACCAAAGCGATCTCTAGAAGTTCAGTAAGGCTGATACTTTTGTTCAGTGATGCTAAATTCAATTAAGAACCTAATTGTGTAATAACCTTAAGTTCCAAAGTTCTTTGTCCTGCATAAGTTGCTAAGAGTCTTAAAGAAGCATCAGAATTCTCAGCTTTCTTTTCATATCCATGTAGGCACACTATCTTGAGTTAGATCTACTGTGGTAAAAAGTAACATATAAAAGAGAATCTGGAAAGATGAATTATAGCTTTGAGAGACCAGAGGAGTTGGTTAGCGTAATGTTCTTTCTTAGTTCCTCTTTTGAAAATCAAATCTGTTGCAAAGAAGAGGAACGTCCTGAGTGGCAGAGCTTTCTGCTAGAAAGGCATGATGTATATATACATCGTGTTATGACATGTAGTGAAGAACACGCTGTTTGCTAATTAGTGCTATCATCTGCGGTTCCGCGGCACAACAGCTGCAGAAACGTGTTGCTGAACCCTGCATATGGAAATCATATATTTTGAGCAATGTTGAATGCCTGGCAGGAGACAGCAACGTATGGAGAGATTTTTGATGAGCAGCCCCACCTCCTCTAAAAACTGGCTGACAAAGGAAGTACCATTCCCCTTTTTAACACTTTTTATTTCTGTGTGTGTTCTTAGTTGTTCAGTGTGTGATTTCATTGTGTTAAATTGCATACTTTTAAAGAAAATTGTATTTACAGTTATTTTGAGGCTGGGGATGGAAGCACGTACCTGCCAAGAAAACACTTGCAAAATATTGCATGAAAGTGCTTAGCAGACTAGTCTGTTAAATTGCTTTTTAAGTTGAATATTGCTTTGCAGATTGGAAAACAGTGGCAGGAGAAATAAAGCAAAATTCTGCTTCCAAAAGGACCTTGATAAATAAAATTCCCCATCTTAGTACAGAAATCTGTTCCAAATGCATAGTTGATTACAATCTGTTGCCCAGCTCTAGTGACAAGTGCTCCTTATTGCTCTTAATTCATTGTTATTACTAGTTTCAGCGATAGTTAAGGAAGGGCAAGTCAGTCTCTTTCATATGTTTTTTCAGAGGACTTGACTTTGTGCAAACCCGTTATACCAATGAAACTCGTAGCAACATACTGCTGAAGGCAAAATTGTCTGATACTACTGTGATGCAAGAAAACCAGTTTAAACATCAGTGCCCCAAGCTCTTTGTAGACATGGCAAATAGGAAAAAGTAGCTTATTTTGAATTTGGCAGCTGAGCACTCTGCTCACTCCAGGAAACTCTAAGCAGGGAACATTTGCAGTTTTTTCTCTGTTACCGTACTGTTGGTACCAAAGAAATGAGAGCAAGGACTTGGAGGCACCTGGCCCCATACTCTGACTTCCTTTTCATAACATTTAGGATAGTCATGGCTAAATCTGTTAGAAAATCTATGGGATATGCAGGAAGGGACTCTGTGATAAATTAGAAATAAACTGTAGAATATTTAAAATCATGTAAATAAACACACTGAACTACAGAGCACAGAGGCAGAAAAAGTTTGTAATGTCTGGATTTTTGTTTTTATTTCAGCTTATTCAGACGAACAAATTGAAACATTATCCCAGCATTCATGGAGACTTCAGCAATGACTTCAAGCAGCCATGTGTTGTGTTCACTGGACATCCTTCTCTCAGATTTGGGGATGTGGTTCATTTCATGGAGTTATGGGGAAAATCTAGCTTAAACACCGTCATATTCACAGGTAAGTAATCAAATTAACAATAGGTCGTGCACTCTGGTTAAGTCTGGCCACATCCTAGGGGCTTCACTCATTTGTTCTGAGGCAGAGGTTTCTGACTTCAGTAGGAGCTCATCTAAATTAAGACCCCAGGACTGACTGTAGGGACAAATGTAATTATTGTGCCATTTAATTCATTTTAGCCCTGCAGAGCCAACCTTCGCCATGCTGAGTCCATTCCTGCCATTTCTAAGCAAGATCTTTGTTAGGCACAGCAGTAAAATGCCTACAGGAAATTAATTTTTGGATTAAAAGCAGCTGGCTGCAAGTTAAACCTAGGCAAGACCTAATTGATGGTGGTCAGAAAGGAGAGAAACACTTTTTCTCCATATTCCATTGGAATCACAAACCTTCCCTCATCCCTTCTCCTGCCCTTTCATCAAAACCTCAGACAACCAGACAGTCTGTTTCTAAAGACGTTTCTGTCATCTCTGCTGTTTCAGAAGTGTGCACCCCGTACAGACCTGGCAGTAGTGATCTATGCTGTTGCTGCCTTTTGGCTGATTTTTTTTTTCCCCAGATGCTTTTTTGGCTGACAGACACATTTGTATCTGAAGCTGAAGGTGCAGCTCTAGCTAATACCCTGGGGAGTTGTTTCCTTTTTCAATGACTCAGGCTGCCAGGGACACAACAGGTCTTTTAAGTTCCTCCACTTCTCCTAGTCTGCTTCTAGTGGTGACTCTACTTTTAATGGATTTAACGAATCAAGCCCTACGTGCCTCAGAATGTGCTATGGGTTGAGATCCGTGGGGCAGCTGCATCCTGGGACCAAGCCAATCATTAACAGCAAGACAAACTATTTAAGAGAGAACATGAAGCTTTTGGGAAATCTAGAAAAGGGGCTATCTTCCAGAGTTTCATGTCCTTCAAAAATACTTCAAGGCCTTCCCTCAAAATGACATTCTGTCCAAGTGCTGCCTCCTCTTTATAGTCATCCAAACGGAACCCTACAGTGGGCACTCTTCAGATCTGAGAAGGGAAATAATCCTGTAGGCCATTGCTACTGATTTTATGTATAAAGAGCTCTGGTGTAATTGGGAAATGTGTTACACATAACTCAGCCGGATTAAAAAGGTGTGGATTTTGGACTAGGACAAAGTAATTAGAAATGGGGAGGAGAACACTGAGTAACTGATCAAACCTACTCCCACAGCAAGGATGTGATGGAGTCCCACTGTTAAGCTTATTTTCCTCCTCTTTTGAGTGAATAGAACTCCTGGCAACACATAACATCCTAAAACAAAGAGGATTGGGAAAGGGTTATTTCCTTCCTTTCTTGTTTCTTTAACTGTAGACTTGAGGCAAGTCCCTTTGACTCTTTTATCAGATGAGTCAGATGAGATGACTCTTTTTAACAGATGAGCAAGTCCCTTTGACTCTTTCACCATATTGGTAACAAAAAGTGTCTCAGTATCATGATACTATTAAACCAATGGGGAAGGATTTAAAGAAGTGTGTAATTAGCCCTACAAGATAAGACACTTAAATCTAGACTGTGTTTATACTGGGAAATGATGCGTGGTGCCACAGCACTAACGTCATCGCTGTTACAGTACCCGTCACTCCTGACCTTTGAGGCAGTTTCAGGAGATATGCTCTAATTACAGTAATTGGTAAAATTGCCATATAGATATTCATTGTCTTGGAAATAGTGAATTCTACTCCAGTTAGGACTTCAATTAAAACCAGAGTGTGTATACCCTCTGCTGGGTTGTGTTTTTCGCAAAACCCTGGGAAATCAGTGGCATTAATCATGTTCTGAATGTGCTACCCACCATCAGCAAGGGTGTCAGAAACTGGTCTTTAATGGCAAGAACTCTAATTCTGTGCCTTCTTGTAGAGAGAGGTAATTGACCTTTCCATATGAAAATGTAATCTTTCCGTGAAATGAGAAAATAGAGCAGACTTCTATTAGAATGTGGCCCTGACAAGTTGTTAAAGCATCTGAATGGCGGTTGTAACAATCTGTGGATACATTAGGTCATGATCTTTGATATTCATTCCCAGTTTATACTTCAAATGAAACTCCAGTTGAGATCTGCTTTGGTTGTGGTGACCTTGGAGTGCACGATGATTCCAGGCGCTTGTGGTGATTTGTTTCCTAAATTCGTCTGTCTGTGGCTTTTGGACTCTGTCGGCACATCCACTCGGCAGGATGTTCCTAGTTCCTTATGACTGTCTCAGCTGGAACAGACATCTTTGTCTACAGAAATGCCTAGCAGATTAAATTCTTCTGTTCTTAGTAACTCCAGTGGGCATCTAAAGAACCTCCACTGATGCCCAGGGGTTTTATTATTTAATTATCTAGCTTCTCTTGTTTTAAGATAAAATCTCCTGGAGTTATGAAAGCAATTTGGTCCATTGAAACGGTATGTGATAGCAGATGATGTTCTAGCTTTTCCTGTGAAAGACTCCTAGTTTCTAGTAATTAGGACCTTTAAACTACAGGCCACGCAGTACTGTTAATGACAACACCACTTGTTCAGTCCACAGGAGCTAGGTGGTCTCCACCTTTCCAATTTGTAATGTAAAAAACAACTACAAGAGAATATAGACTAAAACAGCAGCCGCAGCCAAGAGACAGGACACCAGCTGTGAGTGAGCTGTAGTGCTGCTCTACTTGCTTGTGTCATCTACAAATGTTACTGCTGAAACGGTATTGAATAGATTATTGATTAAAAATATTGAATACCACTGAGCCACAAAGAAATTGTAGAAGAAAACATGGTAGAAAGAAGTCTGCTTCTTGCTCTCTCTCTAGTAACAACAATGCTTTAAAAACTAACTCCCTAGGAGATCTTAAAAACAGCTCATGCATGCCACATTAGTGCTGTACAGTGGAAGATTTTATAACTCAGTGTCACACAGTAGTAAATCAGACATCTTGGGGGAAAAGCTAAAGACCTGTAATTCTGTCAGAAGAAGGCAATACGTGTCCTTGACAGGCACTCCCTTCCATCAGACAGGTGACTTTTGGTTTTTTGGTAGTTTCAAAACAGCTACTCCTTTATGTCACGTGAGTTCACTATGAGACTAGCTCAAGTTACTTTTTTCACATGTTCGAAATCTTCAAAGTCCTGTGTTAGAATTCCTTCATTAGAATGCCTCACTTTTCCAAGGCTACTTATGTTCTTATTATTCAGAGAGACCATAGACTGGATGCCATTTTGGGTTCTTAGGAAAAAAAATCCACATCTGTAGATTATCTGAGCCTATTCAAAAATAGTTGTCTGACTAGGTGCTGCCTCATGGCATTCTCAGATCCAAGCAGGCAAATCTGTGTCATCTGCACCACCAGATGGGATGGCAAAGCTCTCTTCTGATAATTTTTTTAACTTACTATTTGCAATTTCATCATACATCTCTAGCAGAGAGCCTCTGCCTGACTTCAGTTTTCTGGTTTTCCCCAAGGAGTTTTAAAATGTCTTCTGATTTAATTCTAATTGACCACTGATCATTCTTCATCTAGCTACCTTCTCACTGTTGTTATTTTTAAACTTCTACTCATTGCTATTAAACTTACTGCCATTAACTCCTATTTTTTACATGATATCTCAGGCTTTGTTTCATTGCCACTAACACACCTGCTTTTAACTAGCATGGCTTTTTGCCGAGTGTAGTTTTTTATTTTATGTTTGTGGATTCATGGCTTTTTAGGCATCTAGTAAGAAGTTCTTGTACAACTATCATTTTTTGTTAGTATTTCTCACTTTGATGTTCCTGGGCAATTATTCTGACAATTGCTTTAAACTTGGGAAGGTGATCCCTTTGACAGTTCCAAATGTATGTATCAGTGACTGAGGCTATATTCTGTTCTCACAGGGTAAATAGAACCACGTCAGGATCACTGGTACTAAGCCAGCAGCAGATTTTTAGACTAGCAATTAACTTGTCTTTATTAGTAGAATGAGGCCCAATACTACACATCGGATGCCATGCGGGGTGCTGAACCTCCCGCGGTAAAGTTTTAAGGACGTTTTATCTTGCCATCTGTCCTGGTTCCAGCTGGGATAGAGTTAATTTTCTTTCTAGTAGCTGGTATAGTGCTATGTTTTGGATGTAGGATGAGAATAATGATAAAACATTGATGGTTTTAGTTGTTGCTGGATAGCTGTAGTGCTTACACATAAGTCAAGGACTTTTCAGCTTCCCACACCGTGCCAGGTGCACAAGAAGCTGGGAGAGCGGAGCCAGGACAGCTGACCCAGACTGGCCCAAAGGGATATTCCCAACCACATAACATCACACTCCATATGTAGCCAGGGAAGTGAGCCAGGAGGTGGAATCGCTGCTCAGAAACAGCCTGGGCACTGAGGGGGTTTTTCTGCATGTGGTGAGCAATTGCGTTCCTGCAATCAGCATCATCATCTTCCTTTGTTATCCTATTAAACTGTCTTTATCTCAATCCATGAGGGTTTTTTTTTCCATTCTCCTCCCCATCCCCTTGGCAGTCTTGATGGCTGTATGGAGCTTAGTTACCCTCTGGGGTTAAACCATGACACTGCCTACATGAGAAGTCCAGCCAGTGCTTTCCTCAGGGTGATGTAAGAACATAGAAGCTGGCTGTCTATATCTAGACTGAAGTCTCTGTATTTAAGCTTCCTTTAAGTTCATCCTTTTACACGGCCTGAGCAGATACCAGAGAAATACCTCATACCATTTTCCAGCAAGGCTTGGTGGTTCACAGCTGCACTTCGCTCCACAGGTTGTCCTTTGAAGCCCTGTGGTTCAGAATAGTCTAGGAGATAGGTCTTCCGTGCATTCCCTTCTCTTTTTCTCGTTCTGTACTTACCAAACCAATACCAATTTTTCATTTTCTAGCATTCCCTTTATGCGATCTATCCCACAGTTATCAGGTAGGTCATGATGGCATAAGCTTTTCCACATCATTAGTTGGTGGCCCCTAGAATCAAGTGGCTACGTGTATCCTACACTATGTCACCTATGAAACCTGTGTTTTTCATTCACAAAAAAAAAGGTATTTTTCTGTAGTATTCTCAAGGTTGTATTACTCTCTGTGTGAGTAAAAGCCCATTCAGTGCATGACTTTTCCCTGGCAAACCTCTAATCTGATTTTTAAAAGTCAATAATAAGAGTACAAAGGGAAGTTGAGACTTGCTAGGTCTACTAAAGATACCAACTAATAAAGTTATCACAGCCTGTCTCTCCTGGATAGCCCCCACCACGAGCAGCCTTCAGTTCATACTGGCCTGAACTAGAACTGCTCTGCTGGCACTTAGATTTAAAATAAATAAATAAATAAACAAACATATATATATACACACACACACACACGTTATAAGGAGGAAGAGGAGTTGGGAGGTAATGTCTTTGCAGCAGAGGACATTGCTACAGGTTTATCAAGATAGGATCTTTATGCTATATTTTTGTCATAGTGAAAAACAAGCTGACATTTGGGTTACTTTATGATACCAAAATTTATACATCTCACCTTCTTGTACAGGATCTGATTAAAAATAAGAGATGATGTTTTTGTCTTGATTAAATTTGTTATAAAAATCATGCAATAATGTGTTCAAATGAAATAGTATTGCTCTGTTGCTTGATTAAGGTAAGACTAATTGTGGGCATAATTTTCATCAAATAAACTGAAAATAACGGGTGGGAGAAGGAAGAAGGGAAGAGAAATCTGTAACAGAATTAACATTGCTGAACAACAGCTTGTCTAGACTAGAATGTGGAATGGGAGAGGAATTGGGCCATCTTTGTTCTTAATAGGCATTCGATGTTTTCAACATTTCTCTTTTCAGAACCAGATTTCTCTTATCTGGATGCCCTGGCTCCTTATCAACCTTTGGCGATGAAATGTGTTTACTGTCCCATTGACACAAGACTGAATTTTATTCAGGTGTCTAAATTACTCAAAGAAGTCCAGGTAATGAATTTCTGTTGCCTTTTCTTCTGTTTCTTCACATGCCTGAAATAAATAGGTCGATTGTGTACAACTCTTATATTAAACAATAGCGAAATCAAGATAACACCCAGATCCTTTTTTCCATGAGAGATCACACAGCCTTGAGCTCTCCTTTATCATCCTGCTCCAAAATGAGTATGGAATGACTGCCAATCTCTGCACAGAGTGGCTGGAAGATCCTTAAAAGTTTAAACCACAGAGCAAATGGTGTGTACAATCCTTCTTGTGTCTAGGAAGAAAGCCAAAGCATTCATGTAGTCTCTGCTTTCCCCTTTTGACTCTTTTTGGCTTTAGTGGCCTCTCCTTGTCCATCCAATTTGTTTCTACTGAAATTTGCTTTCTGACTCACGATTTAATTAAAATAAAACCAATTCTTTTCCTGGCTGAGCTTTTCCCTTTGATCCATCTTCAACTTGTTGAACACAGAAATATATATTCTTCCAGACCACTTAACAATGTCTGGATCATTTTGTCTCATTGTTCTGTGATCTGGCTTGTCACCACACAACTGATAGCGATTGCCATTGCCTATTTTTCTGACAAGAATCTTCTTCTATCTTACTACTGAAGTATAACACTGTTTCCAAAATAGTTCACAGAAATGCTGTCTTGTCCTTTGGCTTCCTTAAATCCTGCAGTGATCCTTGTGGCAACCAGCCTGTTTATGCTTTGTTAATATATTGCTGACAGGTCATGAAAACTCAGAGTTGCTTATTGTGCGAATGTTTTTGCAGCCTTGCATATTGATACATCTGCCTCACTCCATACTGTTTTGTGATGATCTCCACCACTGCTGTCATTTGCTTCCAATTTAGGTGACAAGGATTTGGAAGAATATTCTTCTTTGGTCTCTCCTTATGGCAGCTAACATGACTGCTGATATTGAAGTGGTGATTAAAGACACAAATTTAGGCATTGTTACTCTGGACACTGTTGTATACAAAGCAAAGGCTGCCTGCTCCTTGAGCAGTTTGTTCCAATACTGATGGGATCTTCTGGATTGCATCTTTTGCATGTTGTTTTTATACAAATAAATTAGCTTACTAATGACGATCTGCAAACCTCGTTATGGCAATGATTATTGTTGTAGGGCAGTGCACAGAATCAACCAAACATTTCTGTAAGTCACCACACTTTTCTTTTCCAGCCTCTCCATGTAGTTTGCCCGGAGCAGTACACTCAGCCCCCTCCCACCCAGTCTCATCGCACAGATCTGATGATAGACTGCCAGCCTCCACCAATGTCCTACCGCAGAGCAGAGGTGCTGACTCTTCCGTATAAGCGGCGCTATGAGAAGATTGAAATCATGCCAGAAGTGAGTATCAAAATTGGGGAAAAAATTCTCATACAGCCAAATTCAAGCTACTGCTTCAGTAGCCCTTTTGATTGAAGATATCTTGTGGCTGTGATTTACTATTGATATGATCATGGAAAGCCCTTTCTGTCAAATGGAGGGCTAAGAAAGAAGGATTTCTGAGAGAGAATTTCTCCGTGTAAACTAATGGGAATTGAACCAAATGTTGTGGGCAAGCAAAAAATATCTTCAGGTAAATTGTCCTTTGCAAGGATATATCGCATCTCAAAATACAGAACAAGGGCAATCTCTGCTAGCCACCTGTGAGGCAAGCCAGTCGCCTCCAGTTTGAATACGAGTGAGTAGAGGCACTGCAGTTTGAATAGTGGCACAAGGCCATGGAAGGATCCAGAGGAGCTGGGGGTTAGTAGCCAGGAGTTGTCTTTCTCCTTCTCCAGCTGCACCTGCCATGAGAAATACTCCTTCCCTTGAGGAGCAGTATTCGGTCATATGTTAAAGTCCAACAGGTTAATGGGTTGCTTGTAGCCATCTATAAAGTGGGCTACTTATGCCTGCAACACCTATTAATAATTTATTAACTCTGTAAATCAAAGATAAATGTTCCCATAATACAATTCTAACAGGCATGATCTTAAAATATTTTTTTGACAATCCAATCAGCACAAACATGTCCTTGGATCAAAGGTGACAGTGGCTTTTTACAAGCAGCTGTTACTGCCCTTTGGAAACTATTGAATATGTGAGTCTACATTTAATCAGAAGGTAGAGGGAGGAAGTACCCTTAGTTAAGCCCAACATGAGGTACGGAACTGGTACCCATGTAACAAAATCCCTCAGCCAGTCCACAACACCCATTCCTACCATTTTGCGTGTGTTTACTTTGTGCATCAGTTCTGTTAGGAGCCCATCCAGCCCACTGGTTAGAGGACTGCCAGAGACAAGAGGAGATTTTTTAATTAGAAAATGCACTTGGATGCAACTCCATCGTGGCATGTATATTTAATTGTTTGGGAAATTTGCATATTTATTGGATCCTGTAAAACCTAAGACTAGTAAAACATCGCATCCATTCACCAGCATAACCAAAACAAATCTTACGTTCTGAGTGCACAGAGCCAGCACACGGCTTACCTGTTATTTAGATTCCACTGGAGCTTTGGGTTTTCCCCTAAACCATGAGGGTGTAAGTGAGCCTTGGCATGTGAGCCTATCCCTTGTGTCAGCCCTCTGAAGAGGGTGGATACAGCTTTCCCTGCAAACAGAATGCAAATTAGCACAGATGCTACAGATGAATATTCACCAACCCTCATATCATACATTTTGAAGTTCCTGTCAAGGGGGAGGGCTGTCTAGAAGATAGCTAGGAGTCTACAAGAGTCGCAAGTTCAGCTTCTTGCTCTGTTGGAGTCTTCCTGTATGAGCAGCACAAGTTTAAAACTCAAAATGCAGTTCACACTGGAAAAGAATAGCAAAAGGACACTGAGGACTACGCAGTTCCCTGGCAGAGCTCATTAGTGCCACGCTCATGGGGCTGCATCTGAAGACAAGTCAGTATTTCTCTTGTTAGCGTGGCAACTTGCAGCAAGATCCCTTTCACTTGAGGCTCAGGAGACCATGTGGATTCAACCTCACAGGCTGTCGCCAATGTGAAAATGCTCTCCATTTCTCAAACCAGATCTCCAGTGGTTTTTAGGTGCTGTCTGTCGCTGAAGCAAATGGGTTATTCCTATACCTCTAGGTAAAGCCAGTGCATAGAAATAAGAGCCCTTCCCAAAACTGCTGGGATGTTGGAGGGAGGATGCACTGTAGACACTGTGGTGTTCGCCAGCCGGGCAATGGGTGTCAAAGAAGCATGTAGAAAATGAGAGCTGGTTTCTATTGCATTTACCTTAACTTGGAGAGTTCAAGCAGAAAGCTGCACAGACAGGAATATTGACAGAAACAGTCCTTTTTTTTCCCTCTAGCAAATAACATCAAATTATATTCACACAGGAGTCCTAATTTCAAAGCTATCTGTGCTCAGGGAGTGGAAACATCTCATGTGATTTTCCACATCCAGGTATTCTCCCTGGTTCCAAAGCTGTGGGTACTAACTCATTGTAACAAACTACTTGAGTCTCCTAAAAAGACAGTTAAGATGATACAAAAGTTAAGTAGACCAGATCATCTTCGAGACTCCCAGGAAAGCTTTGTCCTTCTCCCTAGGTGTCAGGGAGGTAGTGTTTGCTTGCCTTGGGGTTCTTTGAGAGTTAGACCCATTAGTGGTTGTGTGCTTGTCTCTGAGAGCAAGGCTGTGATTCAGAGCTGTTAATAGAATGCGATTCCCCAGCACTGAGATATGCAAATCGTCCTCAAAATGAGATTTTGCTCATTCTTTTTAAGGGAGCTTGCCAGAGAAATAGCAATGCCAAATCTGTAGTGATCGCAGACTGTCTCCCCAGGACAATCTCTGTTTCAGCATGTTTTCATCACATCACCGTGTGCAGCTGGTTTTTGCTTCCAGCTTGACCTGCAGAGTGGAGATAAGGCATGGGAGGGCTGGTGCGTTGTCTCCCACCCTCTCTGACTCTGGTCTTTGAGTCTTAGCAGTGTGGCTGATAACTGCTGAGAAGTGTAACTGTCTCATCTCTCCTACTCTGTGTAACCAGCCACAACAGTTAATCCCAAAGGATCATTGTTTGTTTTCAAATAAATGGGAGAAGGGGGAAAAGATGGTCTTTTTCTGGGGCCTGTATTTCCTTTGATGCTAACCCCCTGAATAAGCACCTTACCTCCCTAACAATTTTTATGTGGTGCCATCTGCACAGCTTGCCTCATTCTCCCTTCTAGCAGAAGAGCCCTGTCTGCCCGTCTGTCTGTCTGTCCCATTGTGCAGACAGGTCATTAGGATGTTGGTTTTGAAAGAACCTGTTGGGTTCAGGCAGGGTTTGCATGGTGGTGGTAAAAAATGGCAGGAACTTCCCCTTCTGCTGGATGGGTTGTGCAAGGCAGGATTGTAGATATGATAGCTGAGGCTCCCTGACCCTTTTTCAGTAGTTTCATCCAGGAAGACTCTTTAATGGTGCCTGAATATATAGGAATTTCTGTACTGTGAGGAGAGGGCATTTATTTCAGATGGCTACTGCCAGCTCTGCGGTTCTGTGAAGGCTCAGGTGGCAGTTGGAAAGGGTATTTTAGAGCTCCTAGCAAACCTTGTGAAGGCTTGTTATTTGTCAAAACCATGTTAGCAAAAAATGGAATTATGAAATCCACCCTGGGAAAAAAAGTAATTGCTAGATCTGCTCCAGGGTTAGGACGTTTGTCTAAAGCACAGCTAAAAGTCTCATAAAAGAACGTCTGCTTCAATGAAGTCCTGATCAGGGCCCTCTCCTAACATCCGCAGCCCTTTCTCAGAAATGGACGTGTGCTCAGACTTCTGTCTGGTTTCTTAAAGCTTTTGAAAACCAAACAGTTGGCTCAGCGTGGTTTCAGTCAATACAGCCTGGTGGTATGGTAGTGTGAAATTTCCTTTCCAAAACCATTTCAGCAATTCAGATTCTGGCCTGTCAGACTGACATAAATTCATTATACTGCTGGAGTTTGTCTACATTTCAATCACTTCACCAAAAAGCAAAGTCAGGTCAAGCAGGACTGTTGTATGTTAATGAGATTTACACTCAGAGCAGCCTTTGTTTAGAGAGAGGTTTGAACATTCCCAAGGCATCAGGCTGGAATGGCTCTCAAAGGTACTGTGGAAACCTTTACTCTTTAACTAATTTGTTCTTCTCAGCATCTGCCTTTCACTTTAAAAATAATAATAAAAAAAAAAAAAAACCGCTTCCGGAAATTGGTTAGGCATTGTCTATTCACAGGAGAACGATGGGAAAATGGAAAACACCTTCTGGAGCAAACAGATAAATTAAACAGTAGTGTTCGAGCAAATAATGTGCCTCCAGTTTAATTACAGCTGAACAATGGTGCGGATCACTTGATTTCAGCAGCAGACTGACTTCAGTGAGGGCTCTGTGTTTTTAAAATACTCTATTTGCAAGTTCTTCAGGACATAGACCAGTATAGGAGAGTGTGAATGTGCAATGCACCCCTCAACAGGAATGAAATTATAAGGAAGTATTGCAGAGAAGAATTAGGAAAACAGCCTATTATAATTACGTAGCGTTCACTCCACCCTCCTGTTTTCTTATCTTGACTTCTCTTTCCACAGAGGATCTTGCCAATTCCTTTTTGAGAGAAAGAAAGCCAAAACATGGCTTTCACCTTACCCCTCCAACTGCCTTTCATGTTTCAGGGACAAAAGAGTTTTAATTTCTGTCTGTCTTCTAATCCTCAACTTATTTTGGTGACCCCACATTATCCAGTCTTCTGACCCCTCTATTCCTTTTCCCCTGACTATTCCCCCCTGTATAAAGATGCTGTAGCCTCCCTTACATAAAGAAAAGGAATTACAACCATCCTGCTTGCTTCTGTCACCATCGTTCGTCCCTTCATCTCCAAGCTCACTGAATCCACTGTTTGTAAACCTGGAGTTCCTCCCTCATTGTAGCACAGGCCCTGAGTTTGACTTCACCTTTTGACATTCCACCAAAACTGCTCTTGTCCCAGCTTT
The DNA here is from genome assembly GCA_013400195.1 of Aramus guarauna. Classification (NCBI taxonomy): domain Eukaryota; kingdom Metazoa; phylum Chordata; class Aves; order Gruiformes; family Aramidae; genus Aramus; species Aramus guarauna. The sequence continues at coordinate 58,441 of VXBL01003346.1, forward strand.
TACCAACCGTTTCTTAGACAAAGCCAGAACCACTGTAGTCTACCGTGTTCCAGATTTACATCATCAGTGTTCAATGCAATCAGCCATTCTCCCACCTCACTCCTGTGCCTCTTCTCTCCTGGCTGTTCAACTTCCCATTGCTTCTGCAGAGAATTCTCCTCCCCCCTCCCCTCTTTTGTGGGCTTTGAATGTGTTATCCCTCATTTCCTTAGATTTTTTTCTTTTGTTTTTTTTCTGCACCTTTTCTCTGATTGGGCTTGCTTTTCTGCTTTCAGCCTGCCTTTGCCTGCCCACATTAATACCTAGATTTGTTTCTTCTTCATTTTTGATGATAGGCTGGAAGATGATTCTCTTCTAGCCAGACATTCGCCTTTTCCCAGTCAGCTTCAACAACATCACATTCTGACTTGACATTCTGACCCATAAACTGGTTACTATATTTTGAATATTTTGATTGATGCCCTTTCCATGTCTTTCAAATGACTCATCTTTTGCATCTGTAAACTGCTTGCCTTTACCTTGAAGATATTTCATGTCCTTGCTCCCCCTTCCTGTCATTTTTCATTCCAGTTTGAGGCCCATTTCAGCTTGTGCTGGTTCTGGCTTCCACTGTCCTCTTGTAAGTTCCTCAAACAACTGTTTCCTGCCTGTTCTAGGCTGTGCAGTGTACTGGGGAAGAGTTTCATTAAACAGCCATAAATCTACTTCATTACACTCTTTAAATACCTCCTTAAAACTGTCTCTTGGATTGGCAAAAAGCCAGTGGGTAGTGTTTGTGCTAAGGCTACTGTTTATAATCCCACCCAGGATTATTTCCTGTTGGTTGGTCAGTGTATCTCTTCCTAGTTTGATTTCCAGGCTTTGGGACCAAGGTTCATCATGTTGATCTGGAGTCCTGGTCCATTAGTTGAACATGGAACACATGCATGGAAAAGAAGGGGTTTGCTTCATTGCTCAAAGCTGCAGGACTAACCCTTCAGCCTGTTTTATTTCTCCACTAGATGTTGGCTCTATGGAAGAGTAAAGCTCAGATGTAGGCATTTGCAAGTAATAAAATAACTTTAGATATTTACGTCATCATTCTTCATCCACCAAAGTTAATGAGACTTTAAAATCTGCTCCAGAGAGAATTGTAGCAGACCCACAGAAACTGAAAAATCTATTAAGTAAGTTCAGTTTAGCAACTTAATCATCCCACTTGGAACACTTGTATTCTGTAAAATCTGAGTCTGAAAGCCCAACAAGACATGACTCAGATCACCCACTAGTGATTATATAGATGCCCCTAGTTCTAAGATGCTTGTTCTTCTCTGTTGGAAATGCCCTTGTTCCTTTAAGTCTCATTAGGAAGATTCCCCTATTTCCATTCTTCTGCACAATGACCTGCAGCGTGCTTGTGCCTTATTTAATGTGCTTGCTGGTCATGAATGCTTACTCCACAGGCATATTTCAATCTTTATACCTTTCCCCTTCGGTGCATGTGTTTGACAACAGATCTTTTGGTTTCCTCTGCAGGATCTGATCCTTGCAGACTTCCTGCACTCAGACTCTGCCTGATTTAACAGATGGTATAAAGCCAAGGCTGAATCTGTTTGAGACTTCTGCCCACACTATGATCTCTTGTGCATTTTTGTGCCTGGTTTCAAGCAACTCTACTAGAGCTCCTGATACTTAGTGAAGGGATAAGAAGAGGCAGGGAGGTAGGAGGTGAGGTAAATTGTCTCCCTTTCCTAACATTGCTGTCCAAATATAAGTGACAGGATGAGGACCGTGTTTTTTTCTTTTTACAAAACTGACTGTACAGATCATCCCTGCTTGTGAAAGGGCTATTGCATGGCTTTTAAACATGTGGAATATTTGGGCATTTTTTCCTATTAAAGGTACACTGGGAAGATGCTTTTCTGCATCTGGAAACTGGATTTGATGTGGGTGAGGAGCAAGGTGAGTGGAGGGATGGAGGATGAGGCAGGTTGTTCTCCGTTCAGATTTTGCTGAGGACTATTTATTGTAAAAACCTCTGTGCAACTGTGATCACTAGAGCCTGGTAGACTCCCTCTGGAGACAGGCAGATCTGAAAATCTTTGGGCTTCTCTAATAATTGGGAGAGGATATTTTTTTGGTTGCATACAATTGCATCCTTTTTAGGGGCTAGCGTTCTGGGTGGGAATCTCTCCATACCTGGCAAGCTCCAAGGCTGTAAGCAATCATTTCCACCTAGAAGTGGAAGTGCCCTCATGGGTTACATGGCCAGAACCCAGCTGCAGGTAGTAATAGTGTTTATAATGAGCCTCAAAAGTGTAAGGCACCAGCTTCAAATTGTGAAGACTTTTGTCCCTGCTGTTCCCACTAGAATGCTGTTCAAATCCCCACTGCCTCTGATGGCTAGAAACATTCTAATTTCCAGCCTACACGTATTCATGGCTGGCCTGCACATATTTATTCTTAACATCATGTTTTAGCATAAATAGATTTTCCCTTTTGTTCGCGTTTTCCCTGTGGTGTTTATGTAGAGTAATGAAATTCTCCTTTTGGCTTTCTTTTTGCCAGGCTAAACAAGCCAAGATATTTAGTTTCCTCTTACAAGACAGCTTCTCCTGCCCTAATCTACCCTTCGGTATATGTTACTTGAACTTAAATTACCCACAATTCACAAGTAGTTCAGGTAGGATCTTGCTGGGCCCAATAAAATAGCAGTAGCTCATCTCTGGTAGAATTACCTGGTATTTTCTGGAGCTGCATTTAGCTTTTCATGGCCATGTCGCATTTGTGACTCTCGGTTCTCATGGGGTGGACTAATAAACCTGGATCCTTCACCTCTGCCATTTCCAGCAGCTGCCAACTCACAGCAGAAATTCTCGGTATTAGCCCAGTCCCTGGCCTTGCATTTCACGCTATTGAATTTCATCTTGTTTTTCTCACTCCAGTTCTTGAGGTCATCTAGTTCTTCCTCTATGACAGCCTGATCTTTCCTTCTATTAAGGATGCCTCTGCAAACTTCAGTGGGGCCTTCTGAACACTCTCGTCATTCTGTACTGAGGTCATTAATAAAAATTGAATGGGAGTAGGCTCGAGACTGACTCTTCAGGAATTGCAGCAACAGCCCAGTAATTGTCTGGGGATATCTTCACTTTAACCGGCATTTTCCCCACCTCAGGACTGGTGTAGAAATCCACAGTTTGTAATTTCACATGTGGTGCCTTGCTAGTGCTTCATGAAGCATGGACTGTGGCTGCCCCAATTCCCTCAGCAGTTGTCTTATCAGAGAAAGCTGTTGTGTTAGTCACGTGTGATCGACTTCTGATGACTTTTTTTAAAATTTTCCTTCCATTTACTATATTACTGCAGTAGACTAGCATGAGTAATGGACCCCTTAGTATGATTTCTGAGTGCTAGGCATTGCACAGGCACTGAACAAAACCAACCTCTGCTTGAAGGAATATATTCTAACTTTATGCTTTCTTTATTTTTTTCTAAGGACTTGCAATGTGTTGAATTCATAATGAGTCTGTCCTGCCTAGTGGTTTCACTGCTCTGTTTCATGTCTTTGATTTCTCTGGTTTGATCCAGAGTTGCAACTCTGACTCCTACCTCTAATGCAGAGATCATACACTTATGCATAGTTTGCAAATCTGGAAAATACACATTTCATGTTGATGTAAAAACCCAGCTGTGTCCCTTTCTAAATACACATGCTATAAGATAGCGTACACATCAGTGAATTTCAGATGTTGAAAGTTAAGGGGATTTTAATTACTGGTAAGCTTTGCTGTGCTCCTGCTTGTTCCCCTTCGCTCCAGTCCTGGAGGGTGAAGATCCAGCTCACCCTGCTCAACCCATATTTCACCTCTCCCTGCTTGCTCAGTCTTCCTGCACACTGTAGTATAAGCCAAGAACTGACGCACTTACAAAACTTGCAGAGGAATAGGGAAAAGGGAGAAGTTTGGAGAGGTGTCCCAAAAATCTAGGAAGAAGTCACTGGTGGTCACCACTGCCAATATAGCTGCAACATGAACGTTAAAATACTGGCTGGTGTGTATCTGTGTATGTCTGTCCCTGGGAAAATCCTCCAGAGGACGAAGACCACCTGTGCTAAAATTCTGGTCCTTTCCTGATTGTATTCACTGATCATTCAGCCTCCATTTGTTTTTTCTTTTTTTACCATAGGAGTGTGAGATCCCATCCTCAGTCATTGTTCAGCTCTTCATGGCCAACGAAGATTCTTGACTGGTGATTGCATATGACCTTAAGTCTAGGGAGAGTTGTCCCTTAGTAGAGACTTTAGAGTACCCTACCCTGTGTACATTGTTCTTCTTTATAAACAACTCTACTTTGGCCAGCAACGGTGTTTGGGCTCACATAGTATGTGTCAGATCTCATTTTCTTGTGAAAATGCAATCCTACACAAAAGATTCAATTGCAGTTTACAGTAAAAATGTCTTTACTCTGTAAGAGCATAGGTGGACAGCTCTGATCACGGGAGCAGAACTTCCCAAGCTGACTGTTCTCTCCCTCAACTGTTACAAGGTTCATGACAACACTTGCAGTTTCAGACTGCTGAGAGTCAATGACTTTTGTTTTTTGGTTGGTCTCTGTTTTAAACTTCCCTTAACAGGAGGGATTTTAAAAAAATGAAATACCGAGTACACATACACACACAAGTTTGTCTTAAGGCAGTCCAAGTGCTAATCCATAGGCAGGGGACTGATTAATGCGATGTTAGTGCTCAGTGCCATGCGTCTCTGCTTTCGTGACTTTCCTGGTGCCAGCATGTGGCATTGGTCTTGTGATAATGACTGGAAGGAAGAAACATTTATTCTTGCATAGTGGGGGGCTTTTCAATCTTGCAGACAAAGGCATAACAAGATCCTGCAACTGAAAGTTGGACAAATTCAACCTTGAAATAAGACACGGTTTCCTAGCTGCAAGGAAAATTAAAGTCTGGAACAGCTTTTGATAGAAAATGGTGGAGTTGCCATTGCTTGGAGTATAGACAAGATTTGCTATCTCTCTTAAAAGGGTTTCTTTAATCCAGCATTTTGGAAGAGTTCTGTGATTTGTGTGTGCAGGAGGTCAGTCAAAAGGAGTGTAGCAGTGCTGTCTGGTCTTGGTGGGTGAATTACTGGATGAGATTAAATGACCTTTTTGGTTTGGGTCAGTGAACTTCTATAATAAAAGGATTGGCCGCAACATGGAGAGGGCTGTGAGATGAAGCAATATCTTAGAGAAAATAAAAATGAACGTCTGCCTTGCTGTCTTTTTGACTGTTAAAAATTCAAGTGGTGCTAATTACCAATACTGTTGGTAAAGCCTGCATAAATGTTAATATCAAAGTCTTTCTGTGGCAGAAGAGGACTTTGATTCTAAGGAGCTCTCTGTTTTTAAAGGATCTTTCTCTGTCTAGTGTTTGTCATTTTGCCATGTATTCTTCATTAGAGCCCATTTTGTATTGATCCTCCTCTGGCAGGTGGTGGGAATGGAAAGTGCCTTCGACCACTGCAAAGTGCACCATAACACACTGCCGCAAGCGTTACTATTTTTAGGTCCCCGGGGAAATCTGAAGCAATGATTATGATCATATTTTCATTCTCTTAGCCTTCAACAACAAACTGTAAAGACTGTATTCAATTCCAGAAAGAGACCAATCTGAATTGCTCCATGAAATTTTGATTTCTAAGATTCACCAACTCTGTGCAAAAATTAGAGGATTTTAATTCAGCCTTAAAATGTCTGGGTTTCCAACACAATCGTCTGTCCAACTGTTTTATTTCAAGGAGGTTGTCACAAAACGTTCCTGCAACTTTGATAGTGGTAGGTAAGATTTTTTTTTTCAGAGTTTATTAGAAGTAGCTGAACTCTGCTGCCATTGAAACCAACAGAAAAGCCTTTTCAGTGCTTTGATGGCTAAAGGATTCAGCCAGTAGTGAGTGGTTTTTGAAGTCAAGGTCAGTTGCTTCTGTATTCACAAGGATTAGAGCTTTGCGGTAATAGCGTGATCACCTACATAATCATAATTTACAGCAGACCAGAGTAGTTGGCAGTAAAATGTTGGTACCTGACAGTTCTTGAGAAGTGGCAGGATTCCATTGTTCTGTTCCATCCCTCTCCTGGTTTGGCTCCTGTTGAAAATTCATAAGATGGCCTTTAGTAAGGAATTTAATCTTCCTTTGCATCAGATGCACTATCTCCAAAATGGAAATATACCATGCTTTTCTAATATCCATTCTGCTTCTCTGCCTGCTTTTCATCCCTGGGAGCATTTGGGAAGGTAAAGAGAGCTGGTGTTGCCTTGCTGGCAGGGCAATGATGATAGCTGGTTCTCCAGAGCTCTGCTCCGTGAAAGCACTTCAGTAGATGCCTGAAGTTTCAAAAGAGCTCCTTGACCTGGAGGTTAAGCTCTTCCCAATGTCTAGCTCCAAGTGGAGGTGCCACGTGTTTGAAGATGAAAGGGAATGGAGTTCAGATGAAGATCATCTTGTAGAGGCTTCTTCTATACGAGATGGGGCGATGGTCTGGGTAGGTTAATGGTACAACTGTTGGGAAAAACAGTTGAGTAAATTCTGTCCCTTTAGGTGTTACTTGTCTTCACACCTGAGAAGTCCTTCCATCCAGTAGTATAACGCATGAGCAATCTTACCTGCTTTTGTTTTGTGAGGCACCTGCAGGGTTTCCTCGCAGAGGCAGAGCACACTTCATGGATCCTGACTTTCAGGTCCCCAGTGAATGACAGGAGCGTGCCTGGCTGGGAGTGACGCTTGGAAACTGCTCAGGCTGCTGGCCCATGCAGTGTGAAGGTACCTGTTTATCTAGGACTAGATCCTGGCTGCAGTCCTGGATGGGACTCCAGGGCACCCAGTGTCCAGTGTATTGTCACCTAGAACTCCCTTAGGAAAAAAGGGAATAATTTTCTGTGTTTATGAGCACCCTTTTCTGCGGAATTCCTTTGGAAACATGGCTAGAAGAGGTGCTTCCCAGCTGGCCAACTTCCACAAGTCTCAGCGGGTGCAGGGCTGCCCACCCCACATTCACTGCCAACACCCTCAATGCTGAGGGTCTTGGGAGGTTGCCATTGAATTTGAAGTTGGAGCTAAGATTAAATCTTCTGTCTTTCAGAGAATAATTATATAAAAGGCACTGGAAGGGTTTCTATGCAGTGTTGTAAGGAAAAATTTCAAACCAGTCAAGAGAGCCATTGAGTTTTTAAGGACAAACCCTTTTCTTCCAGCTGTTCTGCAGCCAGAATGCCGCAGCATAAGGAACTGAAAGGAAACTGGCTTTGATTTTCCATTGTCCATCGACATAACAAACATAATAAATAATGCTGAACTAGATTATGAGTTTTACTAATCAAAATTATTAATAAAGTAGTTGATGTCTTTTTAAACAAGGGTTGTCTTTAATTGTTATGTTTTTTGAGACTTGTCTTGGTTACTGAAAACCTCACACTGCTCTGATAGCAACGGTATGAGAGTGAGTAGCTTTAAGAGCTGGAAGGAAGGCTAAGCAGGTAAGAGGAGCGCTCTGTCATTGTATCAGTGGGTTTGTGTTTACAGTTCATTAGTCCATGTTTAAAAATACCATGCTGCCAATTTAAATCACAGCTGGATTCATACAAATTTTGAGATTATCACTTGCTGAACAAAATCCTTCTTTTGCTTTAGCTTGCAGATTCGCTTGTGCCCTTGGAGATTAAGCCTGGTATTTCCTTAGCAACAGTTTCTGCTGTGTTGCATACTAAAGACAACAAGCACGTGCTGCAGGTACAGTATAATGGGAAAGGGAGAAAAATATCCTTACACCAGGTTTCCTGCCATCTGGGACCCCAGCTGTTCTCATGAGGCAACCCCGCCAACAGCTCTTTCCCCACCGGAGCAGAGTCCTTGTCAGATGCTTTGTCCTGGCATGTGCGAGTGAGGAATTACACTCAGAGTAGAGAGTGGGATGCAAATAAATCTCTCTACCCTTTTTTCGTTGGCCATGTGCCTGGCTAAGATAAAAGGGGAAGTGAGATTATTCCTGAAGAGAGGCTGCAAATCATACTGCTGTCTCTTCCGTAACGTGTACACCCGGATCAACATCAGCCAGCCCCTCGTGGACTTAGAATGGAGGGTCAGAGAGGAAAGATGACCTAAAAAATGAAACACATGAAGGGACTGTCTTCCTTCATTTGCCCTGTTCTCCAAGAAGTAGATTGTGCATCCTTGTACAAAGTAGGAGTGTATTCTTTTTTCCTACCACCTCCCTTAGGCTGACACTGCAATTCCTGGCATCAGTTCTCTGCGGAGGCAGGTGATGTCTTGGTGGACCCACTCAGCAGTGAGCATCCCAGTCACCTTTCTCCTTTGATGTGTGAGGTGCTGGGAACTCCGTGAAGCCACACTGCACGATGCTGCCTCTCCCACTTGGTGGTAGGGCTGGGCTGGGCCCACTACACTTGGTATGGTGATGTCTTTAATGCAGGGACATAAAGATTGGTTAAGGATTTATATCAGCGCGCAGCAGACAGGCTGTCTTACTTTGTCCAAGTCAGTTCCCTAGAATCACTAGGCAACACTGAACAAACTGAAATATTAAAATGCAATTGGTCTGAGGCTGCTTTCTCCTTTGTTTGATTCACTTACTCCCTTCTCTACTCTGATTCCTGATGCCAAATAAAGTTAGACCAAGGCTTAAAATACCAGAGCCCTCATATATGGATGGAGGTAAGCCAGCACAGGGGTATCTGTCAGTATTGGCTGAGCCTGGAACCCACCACATCAGTGATTCATGCAGAAATAACACGATACATGCACGCAGGCCCACCAGCTTCCGGGAAAATGATGGGGTTTGTAAAGTGACTCAAGTGCATCACTGCTTGTGGATCTGGAGCCTGAGCAGGTGGCATTTCTCTCCCTAGGATGAAAAACACCCTTCCCTGGCTGTTGAAAGAAGCACGGGGACGTTGCAGCAGCAGGTTCAGACACGATGCTACGTGATGGGAAAAACACAGAGTTGAGGGGAGCCCAATCCATCCCCTGGAGTGTGCAGGGTGCTACAAGGCACTGGGGTTGCTTCAGGCAAATTCCCTTTGTGCTGTGCAGACACATCCCTGGCATACGGTCATGCCAAAATTTTGGCGAAATTTTCCCAACCACCTTTTTCCCAGGGACCAAGTTACTAGTTCACTGGGAAAGACCAGGGCTGACACTTCCTTGACCTAATTAACTTGGCACGGGACACGCAGCCTTATTTTACACAATTTCCTCACCGTTCTTTTAATAGGAATCTGGTTTTCACCTCTGTGAAACAGTCTTTCAGAAGTGCTCGGTTAACTCCCTGCCTTGCCTTGCTCAGTGCAAGGTTAGATACTGCTGCAGGTGCTAACCCTACCTCCCCCCCGCTGCTATCAGAGAAGGGTCTCGGGGATGAGTTAAGGCAGACAGCTTTCTGAAGCAGCACAAAATTATACCCAGATCACACTCCAGTGGTTTTTCAGGCACTGCAGCATCTCTCGCCTCCTTGTCTGTATTCAAGTTCTTCCTAAAGACTCACTTTTCTGAGGCCAGTGAAAAATAAATTACCCATTTTTCTCGTTCCCTGAGTAGTTGCTCTGAATTTGCCTGTTTCCCAACCTGTTGCATCTTTCAGAGTGTCATTTTTCAAGGCAGTGGCTTCTTTAAGGCATGATTCCTAGAAAAATATTGCAGGGTACTTGAATGCTAAAATAGAAAGCTTCAGTCTTGAATTGAGGCAGGCAGGCCTTTTAAGATGACAGAAATTTGAACAGAACCGAATTTGACAGAAATTTTAAGGTGATGGAAATTTGCTTGTGTGCGCAGAGCTGCAGCGGAGCCCGAGGCTGGGTTTCTCCTCTCCCCTTCAGCACTGCAGTATTCCCCTTTAGTCACAGAAATCCAAATCGCTGTTCCTTTTCCATCTCGTGTGCTTATTATTCCAACTAAATTATAATAAGCTGATGTGATTCACTGCATTACTGTGCACCTTCTCATCCGTTAGCTCCCTCCAAAACCTCCGCAACCTCCCACCAGCAAGAAGAGAAAGCGAGTGAGTGATGACGTGCCGGAGTGTAAACCTTTGAAGCCATTGCTGAGCGGCTCCATCCCTGTGGACCAGTTTGTGCAGACGCTCGAGAAGGTACTAAGTCTTTTGTGGCAAGCAAGGTTCGAGCTGATTTCTACTAATCTCAGAAATGCGCTGCTTTGCTAGCAGAGGGAAAATAATTTTATTATTATAATTTAAATCATTTTAGCGTAGCTTGAAACGGAGAGGGGCTAATGAGTTGCAAAGTACTTTGGGGAATGTGTGTCCCTGCCCTGAGTATGGACAGAATAGTTAGTTCCCTGTGGAGCGATGTCCTGATCTAGGGGCTCCATGTCAGTCATTTCCTCCCAGTTTCCCATGGAAGTGGAGCTTTTGGGGTCACTCTGGGCGGGTGAATTTCCCCTGTGTAACTTTTAGATTCATTTGCTGATTTCCAGTGAATTTAAACAGTGGGGAGGAGGTCTCAAAAGTATTTAAGTTCCTGTGAGTTTTGTGAAAATGAGGGGACCGACTGAAGAGATCATGGAAATGTCTCCACTGATGGAGAAGCTTTCTGGGGAGCTGCAGCACAGGACTTGGTAGCTAAACTTGCAGGCAGTTCCCGACTTCTCTGGGGAGCCCTGTTCTTGCCTACATGCCTCCTTGGAGAAAATGGGGAGGGAAGAGGGCAGGATTGTCTGTGAGGAAGTTTGCTACATCTCCTTTGAGGCCGTAATGTCAGCGAATGGTCATTTCTTTAGTTCGAGGAGCCATTCATCCTCTTTGTCTCAAGATTTTGCAATTGCAGTGACTTGGTGTAGGGAGAATACTGGCTTTAGCCTCCCTCTTCTATAGTTTATCCATCTCTATAACGAGGGTCATATTTGCCTTATCCTGTGAGTGTTTCCTCTCTTCATCCCGGAGATCTAGGATATCTGCAATGCCACTCTGTGTTCTGTAGCGATTCTCCCCTTTCCTCCCTCCCTGTGCCCTAGTCTTTCATCTCTACCTGTTTTCCGGAGTTGTAGTAACATCTCTCTCCCCGACACTACATCTAGCACGGTTTCAGTGACGTGAAGGTGGAGGACACAGCCAAGGGCCACATCGTACTCCTCCAGGAGGCAGAAACCCTCATTCAGATTGAGGAGGACTCCACGCACATCATCTGTGACAACGACGAACCTCTGAGGGTGAAACTGCGTGACCTGGTTCTCAAATTCCTGCAGAAATTTTAGCTTGTGGACATCATCCTGCTCTGCAAAGAGAGACCCCAGAGGAGCAGAGCTAAAAGCTTTCCGGAGTGTGACCACAGGGAGGAAGAGAGAATTTCTTGATTCAGAGAGACCAGAAACCACCTTCCCCTTCATGGAGAAGCAAGGATGTATTTTTAATATCTATTTTTTAAATTTTATTTTTAACTGGTTTTGGAATACTTTTGAGGGGATTCCTGTTCTGTAAAATTGGGAGTTGGAATCTTACAGGAGATATAAACTGCAGAGTAAATAAATAGAGTGTATATTTACAAGGTCTGGGTGGAATTGTGTGCAGATGCAGACATTTCTCTGTGTGACCCTCTCAGCATCGTATGCCCCAATCCTTTGCCTGAGAAAACTGCAAAAATATTGAAACAATGGCCTCAGATATTAAGATATTCTTTTTTTCCCACTGCTGCTTCCCAGTTACCAGATCCAATTTCCTGCCTGTCCTCCATTTACATTGTGCGCGTGTGGTTCACTGAGGAGGAATGAGAAAGCTGGTAAGGCAAAGATTATAAACTTAATAATGGGGAAGGGGGGCTATACTGGACGTGTGGAATAGCTTCAAAGCAGCGAGAGCCTGGCCTTTCCCTGCAGAAGCAGAGGGATTTTGGAAAGGGAAGGTGTTTATTGATGCTGCACCCTCACTGTTAGGACCAGATTTGTCCACCTAGCTCCAGGCTCTTCACCGAGACATGCAACAGACTGTTTCTCCTGGCTTCCCCCGTCATCAGTGGAGCACGTATCTCAGGAAGGTACTTTCAAATGCCCATAAAGTAGTTAAACTCCTAGTGCTCATGAAAAACCTTAGAGATTTAAGTGCCTCTTGTTACCTTCCAAAAACCTGTCCTTTCAGCCCCCACAATCCCAAATCCTGCTTGAAATACTGAGTCATTTGTACAAAGCCATCTGTACTGCAGACCTGGGGAGGGTTTTTCGCTCCCAAAACCATTTCTTTGGGGCCTAAACTTAGTTAATAGTATTGCTTTTAAAAGCGACCGATTTCTCAGATTTACTGCTGTTTGTTTTTTATTGGATTGTTTTGTATTTATTTGGTGTTAAAAATAAAAAGCGTAGTAAGACTGCCAAGGAGGAAGCACATTCTGTGGTTTATAAAAGCATCTGCATGCTTAGTCCACATCCGCCTGTGCGTGTGTATACACATTTGTAAAATATAACTACTCCTTCGCTTTATCGCTTTGGGGAGATTAAGGCAGTGGAAGAACAGCTCTGTAATAAAACCTATTTGCTATTGCAGTTTCCACGTCGCATTTCGTACACATTAAGGATTTCTGTTTGATTGGATGCGCAGACTCCAGCATCCATACCTTTGCTTTGTGTGTATGTCATGGGCGTGAGAGAAATAGTGTCATTAACGTGATAAAAAGACTTGTTGCAGTAGCATTAATCCTCATAAGAGTTTACAACATATGCAGTAGCTCAGCTTCTTTATCATCACTCGAAAATGGAATAAAAGAATTGGACATCTTTCACTTGGTAATTAAATCTCCAGAAAGATTATTCTTAACACGCAGAGGCCATGTGATAAACTCAGCTGAGCTGAGCAGGCAGAGGGAAGAGTGGGCCTTGTACTAAAGATACGAGTCCTCGAGAGCATCTTTCTACTTGTCACCTAGACCAGCTCCAGAGCCTTCATTGCGTGAACGTACTCATTTGCATTTATAATTGCAGGGGACTTCACTTGTTGCTTTAAGAAGCCAGACCCGAGGCTGCGTTGTGCTTGTTGCATCCCCCCGGCCGAGGACGGGCAGTCGGCGGAGGGCACACCGTGGAGGCCGTAGTTTCCGCTTGGTGAGGGCTGTGCTGGAGCGGCCGAGTCTCGGGCCATCCTGAGTGTGCACGCCACGAACCTGACATTCCTGCTCTGTTTTTCCTGATGCCTTTTGGGAAGGAGGAAGCAAATTCACTAATTAGCACTTGATGGCTGCTTATGATCCACAACGCCGGTCCCTCATGGCAGCCGTGTGACGCTGTAATCCTGAACCACGGCTGACCTTCCCAGCTTGGCTCCTCCGAGCTCTTGGCTCCGTGTGGGCTCCGGCCCGTCACTCTTCCCCTCATCAAACCGCTGCTGGAGGCCACGTGGGTTGAGCAGAGCTGCGGCTCCCTGGTGTGAACAGACTGAGTGCTCAGTGCCCATAACCCAAGGAACGAGAGGCATTATAGCCCATCTACAAAGGGTGGAAGTCCTCGGCTGGGGTAGAGAGGAGTAGTAGCTACCTGTAGTTGGGCTGATTCCCATGAGGCAGAACCCGAGAGCTGAGTTAGCCAGGTGCCGAGACACGCTCTCTGGCGTTTATGTGATTTTGTGACATGGAGCCCTGCAGTAACAGGGCTGCGGATTCACTGCCAGAAAAGATACGACAGAGCTCTGTGTTTCTCTGACTCCGCAGGCGATGAGGGCAGGACGGCCAGAGAGGTTTGCTGTCTTTGCTGAAGTCACTGCGTATCAACCAGCCTTGCGTATCAGGGGAGAATAACCGCCTCGCGCACTCATTCAGCCCAGCCTCGATACACAGAAAGTCAGGTTAGACAGGGAGGCTTTACGGATCTCAAGGTATTAAGGAAATATTTACATGGGAAATATTTAAACACAGCCTGTATCAGCCACAATAGCTACTCTACAGGAGTGACTAGTGTATAATTGGGTCAAATAAACCCCCATGCCCTGAGCTCCCCATGGAAGTCTCTCTGTGCTGCCTAACTGGACAGAACTGGAGAGATGCGGTGTAGCCCTGCCTCTGACGGACGCTTTCGGACACGGTCCTGGCTTAGTGCCTCGCTTTCCCCTCATGTGAAACAGAAATCGTACCATCCTCCTTCGCAGGCTGCCTTGAGACTTAGAGGGGCAAGCTGCTGCGGCAGAAATTGCATCGGCAATGCAGTGGTTTGAAGGTAATTCAGGAACTGGAAGCGGGCTGCTGTGCTCGTTAACAGGATTAGAAAAATATTCAAGCTCAACAGTTAGCTCTGAGCTTGGGTCACTACTGAAAGATGCCTGATGTGATTGAGCTGTCACACCAAAATCCTTATTTGAGGTGCAAAGCTTGGACCAGTAACAGCCAAGCTGATATTTTATCTCATCATCTGGTAGCTAATGGCTTTCCAAAGGTTTTCCCCATCTTTCTGGGGGGGGGTGGGGAAATCAATTTAAAAGTATGCACATTCTTCTTCTTGTTGTTTTTGGCAGGAAAACTTCTTACTGCTCCTGTCCAGCATCTGAAAACTGATTCATTTCTTAGAACTAGAAAGGTTGTGCCTGCTGGAAAAATAAACATACTAGGGAGGGAATTCTTTAATGAAAAATCTTAATTAAACTAGCCAAAATAAGTGTTCCTTCATTCTGCAGAGAGGAAGAACAATAAATAGCATTTCTCCAGGCTGGGTCAGTCCTGCAGAGGTAACCATGGCAGCCCAGGAGAGATGCAAAGGGAGGGGACGGAATACGATGGATGGCAAATACATCCCAATGTGTACATGGACAGACAACAGCAAAGGGACTTGGTTTCACTGCCAGAACGGGGAAAAACAAAATCCCCTTGGGCACCCCGTGATGCTCGTTGTGCCGTGGCCATCCCCAGGCCCCGCGGGAGTCCCGCATCCCGTGCCGGCCTTCGCCGGCCTCTCTTGGCCGCTCCCCCCGTTAAACACAAGCAGTGGTGTTTGCAGCCGGGCTGCTCCTCGGCCCCCAGCAAGTGGTTAATTCCCAGTGCGCTTCCCAACCCGCGCTCCCGCAGGCAGCCAGGGCTGCATCGCTGCGCTGGGGAATAACGGGGAGAAAAAGTTAAACTTGGCTTTCTGCACTTGGCTGGCTTTTATGGAACAGCTATTCCTGGCTGAAGAACACTGGGTTTTCTTTCTACTAATGTCGGCCTTAATAAAAACCACTGGACCAAGTCATTTACTGCCAGGCTCACCGTGCCCGGATGCCGCCAGTGTGAGCCCGGCCCTTGGGGCCCCATCACTTTGGGATCCATCACCAAGTCTTGTGGGAACAAACCAACTCTCTCCCTGTCACCTTGGGGTTGCAGCCAAGCCCCCCCCAGTCCTGCTCTCCAGGGCTTGGCACGTGGACCTACGTGCCGGGGGTGCGGCTCTTTGGGCTACCGGGGACTCTTGCCCGTCAGGACACAGCACCTCTCCTGTGGGGACACAGCACTTCTCCTGTGGGGACACTCGGCGGCCGTGGGCCAGGAACCAGTGGCAGGCAGCCTGCCCCGGGCAAGGCTTCGTTCGGGTCAGAGCTGAAGGGCCACATCCTGCGTCTCGCCCCACGGACTGATGCGACACCATAGCAGGCTCCTAAACCACGAGGGATTCATCCAGCCCTAAGAGGCAGCGAGCCTCTTAGGCTGAAACACTCGTGAGTGTTTCAGAACTTGGTTTTTTTTTTTGCCGCATTTTTACAGGTAGGGCTGAACAATTAAAAGCTCTTTGCTTTGAATAATGCAAAAAATTAAACAATTCCTCCAGCTTTTCTCTCCCTTGGCCCTATCACCAGCTGTCCCTGAGTGTCCCTGGGGCACCTTCTACTCCGCGCTGGTGAGCGCATGGAGGGGGTGATGGTTCCATCTCGAGCGTGGCGAGACTGGGCTGCCGTGGGCAATATCAGAGCTACGGCAGCGAATGTCCTGCGGCAGGACATAATCCGGCGCGATCAGGCCGAGCCGGGGGGTGGCGTGAACCCTCTGGTGAGAAAACCGCTGCCAAGCAGCCGGTTCCTATTGCAGCAATAACCGAAGATGCACACCCTGCCCTCCCGCTTGGTAAACCGCCGCAGCTTTATTGTTTTCTTGATATTAATGGGTATTTGGTAACAAAAAGGGTGAGGGATGAAGCAAAGCAGCCCTGTGCTACGTGGGGAAGCCCAACCACAAGCAAAGACATCACAACTTGCCTTATTTTAACTTTTTTATTATCATTATTGTGTTTGTTAGTAGCAAAATTGTGGGGTAAGAATTTAAAACCCAGCTACGCAAGAGGGCAGGGCCCTCTGCCAAGAACCACCTGCAAGAAGAGCATCCGAAAAGCTCTAAAACCGAGATGGAAGGAACTGGTGTGACACCTCACGTCTGGTTTTTATTCTTGAAGGGAACAGGAAAAAAAACCAAACCCAACCTGTTGGGTTTCTGCCCCGGGACTTGCTGCATCCCCGGGGCAGAGCTGGGTGCCAAGGAGGCGTTCACACGGACCGGCAGCGATTGAGCAAGGGTTGTGCGTTTGGTTTGGGTTTGGTTTTTTTGGTTTTTTTTTTTCTACATTAAATTACTTAGTGGGTTAAACCGAACTGTGACAATTATCCTTCCCTTGCAGGCACAACACTGAGCACAGCATAGGTCTTTTATTAATTACCTGGCTAATAACTGCTCATTTCCCTCTGACTGCTCTTAATATTTACTATTTTGAGCCTCTAAATTACAGTGTGCTGCCGTCGGCCCAGCGCACGCGTTCACTGGGTGGCTGCAGGTGCTTTGCGGCGGTGCTGCCTCCCTGTTTTGCTTCCCAGTCCCCTCTTTACTGCTCCACGGCCTTTCCGTTGCAGCGTGGGCAAAACGCTGCTTCGCCCGGGGGCTTTAAGCCAAGCCCAAGGCTCCCAAACGCCCTTGTACAGCTTCGTGTTTCCCCTGTGCCATTGCCCTGGGGCTGAAAGCAGGACCCAGGGAGTGAGGAGGGTGATGGGTGAACCCCTCCGTGCGCTGGGCGCCCACGGAAAAGCAGCAGCACTTTACTCCTCAGCCTGCTAACAACTCCAGAATAACTTCTTAAAACCCTGGGGAAAAAATCCTGGGTTTCTTCCTAAAGCCTTTCACGGTCCATTGCTGGCCGCAAGGTCTAAATCCCGCACATCGCTTAGCACAGGCTCGGCTGAGAAATTCTGTGGATGTAGAATTTCTTAACACCCCCCACAGCCCAGCGCTCCCCTTCCCTGCCAGTCCCACTCCCCACAGCCCCACACGCTCTCAGGTTTAAGCTTTTTT
>VXBL01003346.1:80584-186992 GCA_013400195.1 Aramus guarauna
CCTCACGCGGCAAATCTAAAACACTTTCATTTTAAATAACAATAATTATAATTAAAAAGAATGGTTGCCCTTGGCTAGTGAAGGGGCAGAGCCACTAGCCAACGTGCCATTCCTCAGTGTACGACCCCAGGGAGCGTCTTTACAGAAGCCGTGAGATCCTGTTCCCTGTCGCTCGGGCGAGTCGCTGTGGGGAGAGCGGGAAGGGAGGGGGGAAACGTGCCCGTCCAAATCCAGGACGTCCCTTTCGCTCCGTGGGAGGGAGGCCGGAGTCACTACCAAAAGGCTTTTTTCACTCGCAGCCCCGCCAAAAAGCCACTCTCTGCCCTCACCCGCCACCGGCCAAAGTTTGGAGAGCCGACCGAGGGTGCCCAGCTGCCTCCCGCTTCTAGATGAACTTGAAGCATTTTGTCTTGTCGTGAGGCAGGCGGGTCTTGAAGAGGACCGAGTCCACGCGGAACTGGGTGTACAGGAGGGGCATGTACCCGTACACCTTGACGAAGAAGTTGATGCACTTGTGTCGCTCGTGGAAGTGCGAGTCGTCGTGCGAAAGCGCCTGGGGGCACCCGGGGCAGCGGAAAGTCCAGCGGGAGGTCACCTGCAACGAGAGGGACAAAGCCGGTCACTGCCACGCTGCCGCCAAGCCCCCGGACACCGTGCCCTCTGTGATGTGCCACAGACCGGGCGCGGAGTCGGCCGTGCCCTCCCCAGCTGCCGGGTGTCCCTTGGAGGGTGTCCAGGCCAGGAAGGACACTGTCCACACCAGCTCCGTCGCAGCAGAGACTTAAAGGGGGACACGATGATCTACTGACGCTTAGTTACTTTGTTCTGGTTTAAGGCTTGTGAAGCTGTTTCAGAAAAAAAAAGACCTTGAGAAAAAAACTCCCTTCGTTCTACTGGCTACAGACAGAATCACAGAACGGTTTGGGTGGGAAGGGACCCTTAAAGCTCATCTAGTCCAACTCCCCTGCCATGGGTAGGGACATCTTCAACTACATCAGGTTGCTCAGAGCCCCATCCAACCTGACCTTGGATGTTTCCAGGGATGGGGCAGCCACAGCTTCTCTGGGCAACCCGTGCCAGTGTCCCACCACCCTCAGCATAAACCATTGAGGATCCCAGAGCAAGATCTTTGGAGGGGGCTCCAGTTTTCGGGAGGTGCTGAGGGGCCACCTGTTGATGAAAGGGCTTCCTTGTCGGTCTTGATTCAGACATCCCATCACAGCGCCCTTGGCTTTGCTCTGATTCTCTCTCAGCTGCACCAAAATCTACAACCTTCACTCCACAGCAGCTCTAGATGGGAAGAGCACCACGCAGAAAAGCCCAGCCATTATATTTATGGCCGAGACCCATCTCCAAGGCAGCTGGCCTGCGATGGTGAGACGTATGCAGGGCTGTAAAGAGCAGTTTGCCAGCAGCGATAAAGAACAGAATTATCTGCACCTAAAATTCACGCTCCAAACTGTGACGTTCATTTGTTATCACGGGGCAGGGAAATTTCAGCTGGGCCGCAGTGTTTGGACCAGCAGCCCTCCGCATGCAGGTAGGCCTAAATGGCTCTGGAAAGCCACGGAAAATCAGCAAGGAAATCATTCCTACTTGTGCTGTATGTTACAGAAAGAAAGAAATTTGTCTTTTTGTGATCAGCTGCCCAGGAACCCTCCGGTCTGAGCTGCAGCGTGAGTCAAACCCCAACTCATCCACTCGCCACGGTGAGGATTTGGCTGCTTCTAAGGGCGGTAACTGAGTTTTCACACCTTTTTGAACACACACGACATCTCTTTGCGGCCGGGGAGGGAACGTGCTGACAGCCTTGAGCAGGTCACTCTTGCAGCACTTCAGCGATGCGACGCAGACGGATCTTGGTAAGGGCAGTGCGTATTTCCCCCAGAGCAGAGCAGCCTCCTAACAGACCGCTCGCCTTTCAAAGACACTGACCAAACCACTGCTCCTCTGGAAACACGAAGCCCAGTACAAAGTCCCGTTCGGTGCTTTACCTTTATGGGAGGTTTTCTCGTCAGGTGAGAGACCAGGAAGTTCATGGCGATGTCCTCGCAGTTGATGTATTCATCCACCATGTCACGGATGGCTTGCGGCATCACGTAGGAATACAAGTAGGCGTAGTACTGGAAAGGATAAAAAAGCACAGCGTTGCTCAAGGTGGTCCCAAGCAGGAAGCGCCCACCCATCGCTGGTGCCATCTGCACCAGACCTGGAGCACTCACGGCACTGTGGGTGAGTATCAAGACCACTCGCTGGGACGTGTCTGGCTCAGAGCTCAAGGATGGCACACAACGGGCCGAATCCTGCCCCAAGGAGATGTGCTGTAGGCAGAGCAGCGGCAATCTACCCCACAGCCACCACCCTGACTAACTCCCGAGGCTTCTGTAACCCCAAACATCCAGGAACAAGCGTTGCAGCTCCCTCAGACCTCACTGGCTTTGCTGCCGCGGCCAGCATGGCAGCAGTAGCTAGTGGATAACCTTCCCAGCGTGATAGGACAGCTCAGGACAGTCCTCTCCGGAAAACATCCCTCCCTTTTCTCTAGGCCTGGTGTCCCGCCCGTACAGAGGGGCACACCTCACGGAGCCCCTTTCTGCGCTGCTCCCTTCCAGCATAAACCTCCCACACCTACCAGCCAGCCTGTGCCACCATGCAGCTGCGGAAACCCCTGACTTCCCTGCACGGTATTCCTCGCAACACTTTGTAGGATTAAAGGTGCTACAGTAAAGCCACAGGGTAGGGAATCCCGTGGCCTGCCTCGCCCTTGCCGTGACCGAGAGCATCACTGAAATGCGCTTGGCCCCACACTCGATCCACCTTCTTCAGTGCCTTGGTGCTTCTCACACGGCACAGACACAAGCTGCTCCTCAAGGAGACGGCTCACGGGGACGCAGACCAGTTGCTTGCTGTGTTCCAGTTTGGATGAAGCAAGGGAAAAGGAGCGGTGAGCTCCAAAATTTGTTCTTTAAAAAAAAAACCCACCCCACCCTACTAACATCGGACTGTGGTTACTCTGAGAAGGAAGGGAAAGCTCAGCGCTCTGTGGCCATGACAGCTCACCTTGTGGAAGAAGGCAGCACCAGTGAGCACCATAGAGAGCTCGCAAGAGTAGTTGGAGTTGTAGAGCCAGGACTGATGGGGGATGTCCCACGCGTGGTAGCGCCCCGGGAAGCCGACGATGCGGTCCCTTGCCTCTCTCCAGACACTGCAAACACAAAGCCTTTTGGTGAGACACGAACCCGGGGAGCCCGTGGGGAGATGAGCACGGCTCTGACTGAGAACCCCTAGAGACAGGACTATGCCCTCGACACCAACGGACCCGCTCCCGAGGGGGGTTACCCGTCATGGAGACACCTATACGTAAAACAGTTTGGCAACTGATCATCTAAAGAACGGCCAACATACATCGTAGTTTGGGCAAAAAGGATAATCATAGTTAAAATGTGCAATTACCTTGTTTTAAAGTCCATTTTTTTTTTTTTTAAATAAAAATACAGGAAATTCCAACACGCTAAAGATAGGTTTTGATGTAGGCTGTTGAGCACTCGCCCACCTCCACAGCACCGAAGCTCTGCTGTCGGTAGGAGGGACCGACCGGCCGTCCCAGCTGCCTGAGTGACACATGAACAAGGTCCCTCCCTGAGATAACTCCGATTCCTTTCTTACTGTACTGCAGGAAAGGGCTGAACGCAGAAATCCTGGCAAAAACGGACAGGCAGAATTTGTTGACCGTCTCTTGTTAAAAGGTCAAAAGCTGTTAGATGGGAACTGAAGCATCATCCCTCGGCCAACACTCCCAACCATGGGCTGTGAGCACGGACAAACGTCGCTTGGTACAAAGCTGAGCTTCTCACCTTGGTCTTCTCCTAGAGGCACCTTCAAGTTGCTTATTCACAGGAAAGTGCTCCTAAGTCATAAATAAGGGATTTTCTAACTCAAAAGAGCTGTTCTGTAGGTTTGAAAGAAAACTAACAAAAAAGCCCAATGGCCCAGAATTAGTTTCCGAATTACACAGAGAACGGAAAACGTAAGACCTCAGGTGGAAAGGCAGAGAAAGAGGCAGAGGAAGCCAGCGAGACGGGAAACTCTTCCTTTAGCCACCAGCTTCCCGCAGCCCACACAGCGGCAGCACTGCATGACACGGACGCCAGCGCCGCTTCTCTCTCATCTCCACTCTTTGGAAAGTCCAGAGCAGCCAAGGCTTGGCCTGGGAGGAACCCAGGGTCTCCTGGCCTCTTGCCCCAATCCCCAGGACTTTCCATCTCCCAGAAGCTCAGTTTCCTCCTCGGTGAAGTCGAGATAACGTCAGGCTCCCTTTAGGAAAGCTGCTGAGATGCTGAAGACCCTGGTGTCTCCAGATGGAAGATGTGGAGTGCCAAACCGCCAGCTTTCCATCCCAAACCAGCACCCGGCGGCTTCCCGGGCTCTGTCCGTAGAGGAAAAACATCTGGGGTCTTATGCACATCCTTCACCCTAACACACGCTCGCAGGCGAGCCGTCGGGAATTAAATCCTGAGGTTTGCATGTGAGAGCATGGGCTTGCTTAACATTCTGCTCTCATCTGAAGCTCACTCTCCTCGAGAGAAATCCCACAGGATAACTACAACGCTGACAGGAATAATTAAGACAAATGTCAGTGCCTAATGCCTAACCTGTGAAATAAATCCAGCTTCCACTGGCAGGGGTGCCGGCTTCCTTCGGATCATCCGATCCCATCTCACTAACAATTAGTGTCCAAGCTCCATCTCCAAACCCAGTGACTCCAGACTCCAACAATCAAGTCCCAGGCAGAAGCCTGTTGGACATGGAGGGATTTTCCCTTCTTCACAGGCACAAATTAGGGCAGAAAGTGGCCTTTTTGTGTTTTTTTTTATTTTATTTCTTTTTTTCCCTTGTGGATGCAAGTTCCCAGTTCGTCCCACAGCCCGTGTTCCCGTGGAGAGCTACAGAAGCGATGGCTGCAGAGCAATTGCAGGCTGCTGCTGAGACCGAGTCTCCAAGAGCCCTGAGCTTTCATTACACTTACTGACACAGCCAGGAGCAAAGATGTGTTTAGTGTTATATCCCCTACACAAATTAATGAAATTCTGACACAACCCGGTAATGAGAACCGAGTAATTAACACTGCCAGCAGCTTCCTTGGCACCATCCTCCCAACAAGCACTTGTTTGCTGCAGGTTCTGTCAATCCAACGTGATTGTTTTGAAAAGCCAGAGTCGAAACTACTCATTCCCTTTCGCTTCTCCCACGTCTCACTTTCCTATGAACGTGACGTTTTTCTCCTTCTCAGCTCAGCCACAAAAATAAGAGTTTCTCCAGAGAATCATTTCGGGTGTGCTCCTCAAAGGTTTGCTCTGGGTGCCCACCTCCAGCTCCTGAGCAGCAAACGGAGCAAGAAGAGGCTCTTGGCCCCGAGAATTACAGCCCGAAGCAAAGTTTCGACAGAACGCAGTCGTCACGGGCAGAGGTTCACTCCATCGTCGTCTCTTCCCCGGCTGAATGCGTTAGCACAGAGAGGCTTTGTAGGAACAAGGTGTTTGTAAGCAGGGACATGAGTGAGAATAATACATGGCACTTATAATTTTCATTTGATGCTCTCCAGGGCTAATTGGAAAAGCCTCAGCCAGGCGCTGTGGATGAGCGAAGGAAAACAGAGACCAAAGAGGGGGAGAAAATGGCCAAGTTCAGATAAAGAGCCTGAAAGAGGGCATGGAAGGGAAGCCAGGAGTCCTGACGCCTACTCCCCTGCTTTAATCACTCTAACACCTCATTTCTCATCTTTCAGTGAGAGCTTGTTGGGTTTCCAGGCGGTTTGTGCCTTTTAATCTTCCTCCCAAACATGAACCAACACGTTTCAGCGACAGCGGAGAGCTGGTCCCCATCTCCCGCCCCGCAACCAGCTGCTGGGTGCTCTCGGATTAGCAATCACAGCCCCCAGCCCGGGCTGACGAGCCGCAGCCAAACGAGCTCCAGCGCTCTCTCCTCGTGCCATCCTCACTCCCCGATGCCTCTTTGGCAGTCAGCGAGGTTTAGCTGGACGAGATGCAGGAGCAGCCTGCAGAAACCTGCCACGGCAGGAGCCCACGTAACTGCTTTTTCCCTTGGCCACATCACTTGGAAGCTTTTGGCCAGGGCAAAGCCAAGGGAAAATGTAGACGCTGGAGCAGAAAGGGGGTGGGAATGAGATAACCGGCACCAGCCTGTTCTGTGTCACCTCTGTCTTTTCCATGCTCTGCAGAAAAAGTGCCAAAATAGCTGTCACATCCCAGTGTCACACGGAGCAAAGAGGACGGCAGCCCACCGTGAGCACAGGAGCATCGTGTCCTGCAGCAGCTGTGAACGTCCTGGCCTTGCCAATGGCAGATGAAGGACGGAGTGCAACAGCCTCTTGGGTTTCTTTTTCCAATTTCCTTCCACCCTAGGAAGCCATGCACCCCCAAAACCATACCCCCCAAACCATTAAGGGAACATTAGCAGAACAGCAAAAGATGAAGAGTTGAGGTTAAGAAGTGTGAGAATCGGGGTCGCCTGGACAACCTGAAACCAGCCCACCCACGTGCACTCATTAAACAGTTCATTACCACGTATTACTCCTCCAAGAAATCGAGTTGGAAAGCCATGGGGAGGGATGTTCTAGTCCTAATTCTGGTCACACCTTTAGCTACGAGGCCATGCTGCATCTGAGCAGACCCTGGATGCTAAAAAATCGGTCCAAAGGCTACATGCACGGAGACTACTCACCGGAACCCAAACATGATCTCATCATGGCGCAGGTGAGCATCATCGTCGATGGACAGGATGGCCTCTGTCTCGATCTCATCCCACGGCAGGAATCGGTTGTTCAGGCTGTTCTTCTCTGTGCGGACAACCTAAGAGATGAACACACGATAATTACGTACGGTGGCTGTACACGCACAGAGAAGAGATTTAGGGGCTGGGGCCGCGCGCTCCGGCTGCAGTGGTCCGTTTTGGACTGCGTTTCGGCACTGCTTCCTAGCCCCTGTGGTGGAGAAATGCTTTCTAAGCAAAAAGCATCAGCTCGCTCGGGTGCCAGCTCCACCATCCAGCCCCTTCACCTGCTGCCTCCTGCCCATCTCGCAGGAGTGCCAAAGCTGAACGCAAGGCCCACGATGGCGGGTACCAGCTGGATCATCCCCCCACCCCGTGCAATTCCCCTTATCCCCAGCCATACGGGTGTAAAATCAGACTGAATTCCTCCCTCTTCTTGATTGCCCCTTCCACGCTGGACCCTTTCTCTCCCTTGCTCTTTTCTGATCTATAGACACTCAGTTCATCCCAGGCTTCCTGTCCCGTTCAATCCCTCCAGTTGTTCCTCTGGCTCTCCTCTGAACAACCTCTCTTGATTTAAAAACAAAGTCCAGCCTGGTGAAAAGAATAAGGCGTCACGGCAATAAAATTCCATTGAATAAGATTACATTTGATCACATAAAAAAAAGCCCACACTGAAACCATTAACAGTGGAAAATATTTGTACTGGGGATCTGCATGACAGCTGGTACGATTAAATTCCCATGTAAAGCCAGCGTTAGTGCTTTCATCTGTCAATAGCTGCTGGGAGGGGGGGAAATGGAACATTTGACAAGAACACATTGAAATATTTCACCGAAGATCCATCAAAAGCACGAACCATTTATTGCAGGGAGGTGAACAAATTACGCAGCTCTAAGCCACGGTGGAGCAGGGCCGGAGCTGAGCCGGCAGCACTCCCACCCTGGGAGGGCTGCGATGCAATTAGTGTCCATGGGAGAAGGCGAAAGCCGGGAAGACAATGCCGGAATTTCTTCCCCCTCTCCCTCCCAAGGTGAAATAGGACAAAAATCAACCCGGCGTTCTTATTTACTTCCAGAGTTAGCGTGAGCCAGCAGACGCTGCCAGGGATATCTTCTCTGTCCGGGAACTGCTAGAAAAGAGAGGCTGCAGGAATCACAGTGGGAACGGGTGACGAGGAGGCAACTGCCCAAACTGATTTGGGGGATGCAACTGGTAAGACAGGACTCAAAAAACCAGGAGGTTTGGAATGGTACAGCCCTAAGGTGTTGGCCCAGGAGGCCAAGGAAGACTTGGACACAAGGAGGCCAACATAAGCTTTGAGAAAACCACCTCTGCAGAAACATCAGCAAACTTGACACGCTGTAGGCATTCTCTGGATGCGTCAGCCAGGAAAGGAGAGGAGCCAAGAGCGGTCCCCAAATTGATAATTGAACGTAAACCTTCTACATCGCCAGAGCTGTAACTGGCTTTACAAACAGAAGTGCTTTTGCAGCTGCAGCAGGAGAACCACGTTTGCTGGCTCAGAAAGAGGGGACGCAGCTCTAGATAGGGCAGCTGGGCCTCGCTCACAGTTGCTTTTTGGACTGGAAGAGCACTTCGGCAAACAGATCCGATGACAAGCCCAAAACCATCGCACAGGCCAGCGATCCAGACTTTGGTGGGGCTGCTGAACGCCTCCAGTGGGATGTGGGCATTTCACCTTTTCCATCAAGAGCCCTCGGCCCCATTTCCAGCCCTTTTCTAATTAATCACCCAGTGCATCCTGGCATTTACAGGAGCCATTGTTATTATGGGAATGCTTAAATGCCTTCGGAAATTTTCTGCCTCCCACACATGGCCAGCTCCTTCTCTGGTCAGTGCCAGTAGCCCACCTTGCACACAAGTTCTCAGCTGCTTCGCAAAGTCTTCAGGATCGGCAGTGATGGCAAAAACCACCCAAGAGCAGCTTTCGTGGTTTCTGACACAGGCAAGGGCCCCTCCAGTAAATTCCAGCCTGGTCCAGCTGGGAACTGGTCATCACTCTCTCCAGCTCAACGATGATACATGATGGGTTTCAGCTCCTCATGGGTGTCACGCAGCATTTCTGAAAGCAGCACCGTTTTTCCCGGTGAAGTCTTGTGACCACCAACTTTTTCTTCCTGTTGCAGATCCTGTCTTCTAGGAAGTCTGCAAACTTTTTAAGTCCAGGACCAATACAGAATTTAGCCTTTTGCTAAAGAACACGTCACACTGCATCTCTGCTGTTACGATGGTATTTCCTCAGAAAGCCTGATCTCAGTGAAGTCTGTGGGTGTCCTACTCATTAGGATTAGCAGAAGTTGGACTGAGTCCATAGTAAATTGATATCATGCTTCCCAGGCAAGGTCCTGCTTTGCCAGTTGAAGATGTATGGATGGACAAAGGACAAAAGAAGAGTGAGAACCACCAGGCTGAGCAGCAGAAACCCCTCTCTGCCTCACTGATGGCCTGCGAAGTGGGGACCACTTTGAATTTATCAGACTCCTACTCATTGCAGGTCTTCATCTCAGCTTCTCAGGAAAGATTTGGGTCCCACATCTGCAAACTTCCAATTCATTTCTGCTCCCCAAAGCTGAAAATGGCAGCATGGAGGTTTTGCCCACAGCAGTGTCCTGCATGTGTGGTTAAGCCACTTTTAAAGCTCTTCTGCTGTCAGAGCGAGCCCTCGTGGAAACTGCTACTCAAAATCAAGGGAGAGGTAAAGATGTGATGTTCAGCTCAGAGGTCCAACAACCCAACAAAGTCAGGCTGCTTTTCACCTGAACTTTGGAGTCAGGTCCACCTTCTTGCGTTGTAAAGATCTGGATAGGAAGCAAAACTCGGCACAAGTTCTGCAACGGGCACGGTTTGGGTTACTCCATCATGTCTGAAGCTTTGCAGGACTGGAAGCGCTAGTGTTCAGCTTCTGCATTTCACAGAAAGTAAGTGTACTCCTGCCTTTCATGTGGGAGTATTTAAGATTTAAGCAGCCTGTAAATGGATAGATCCCAAGGAAAAACCCAGCAAATTTACTGATTGACTTGTTTTCCCCTAACTTGCTGAACAATAACATGATGCAACTACTGTCAATTGAGAAAGTGAAGCGGATCCTGCCTAAAAGGTCTGAAACTGGGGACTCCCGAGGGTAGAGAGGTCAGAGCACCAACGTTAAACTCTTCCCTAAAGAGAAGGATGCTACAAAGGAGCTGGATTCCTCCAAGTCTTGATAACCACATTCAATTCAACACATTAGCTCCAGCAAAAGTTAGAATCAGCTTAAAGTTCTTGCCTTTGATGACTCGTTTTCAAAGAAACTATCCTGATTTACAGCACTTTTAGGATGCAGCTAATTGTCAGGCAACAATTCAGTGACTTTTGTAAAACTCTGCACTTTCCCCCGGGGCAACTCCACCAAGAAAGCACGAGGGGACCTGCAGGCAGGGATCTGAGATGGGAACGATGGGGCTGAGATTCAAAACCTCCCTCCCGTCTCTCTATCCCCCCAAGACGGTTCAAGCATGGTGTCTCCCCAGGCCAGACCAGGTTTTGATCTCGACCACATACGCTGCATCCCGAGCTGCGGAAGCGAGGGCATCGTGTTATTAGACAGAAAATATAACTCTTGAGAAAGATGAAAGTGAATTTTTGGGAAACTTTTCTGCTTTAATAATACAAGCAACTGGTCTTGTAAAAACAGGTTTAGAGGGAATGGGAAGACTATTTGATTCAGGGACTTGAAACATTTCTCTCTCTCCTACAAGTTTCTACATTTCAATGGGCCTCTAAACCCACCAGATGTCTCAGGCATGAAATGGACATTATGGGCACAAACGTACTCAGAAGCTTATCAGGACAGGTGAAAGAAAGGGTTATTATACCCACAAAACACAGGAGAATCCAATCCTCTCCCTCACGTGGCCTTAAGTGAGATTTAGCAATTTTTCATTACTTCATCACACACTTGAAACACAGCTGAATGACACCTTATTGTGCCATGTCCTCGGCCGCAGGTATCTCAAAGCACTCTTCCAGCAGGAACTGGTTAATGTCCCTCCACCACGTGCGGGGCTGGGTGGAGAAAGCCAGCAAACACTATGGTGACCACAGATCTATATGTACAGACAAGAGGCATGTCACATTGCCAAACTCAGGGATTTACAGGCCAGGTCAATCTGGTGTGACCTCCTTACATGGTGGACCAGGAGACTTGATGCAGCCACAATTCTTCTGCAAGACTCATCACATGGCACCGGAAAACAGTTGTGAAATGACAACTCAGACCAAATTACAAAGTCATGAGTTCAAACTTCATGGCACTGGTTGAACTCTAAATGCGTTCTGGAGAACCAGTGGTGGACGGCTGGTGGGGTTGACACCAATAAGTTAAGCCAAAAGGGACTTTCAAGTCCTACATTAACCTTCTGCATGATCCAGGTCACCAGTAGAAGCATCTCCGCCAGAAAGACATCCTGCATCTCTGCCAGAAAAGCATTCTATCTCCATTTGAAGACATCAAGAGTGGGGGAATTCACCCTTCCTCTGAGATGTTCATTCTCAAATGTTAACAACTTGCTCCTCATGAATTATCTGCCTTCAGCCACCAGCCGCTGCTCCTTGGTGGGCCTCATCCGCCCCAGAAAACTACACAGGTACCATAACCAAATCCTCTCTCTGTTCTTTTTCAAGCAGATTGAGGTCTCAATCTCTCAGTCAGGGCTGTTTCTTCTGCCCTTCCATCATTTTAATGACCAATTCCACCATAATCTTGTTTCTCAAGTCTCAAGCCAAGAGCTCTGTCAAAACCCAACAAAAGATGTTCCCTCAGCAAAGCTGAAATGCTGCGCTCCAGCAAAACAGAGTCAGCAGTTGCTTTTACCCAAGGAGATTAATATAGTGAGGAGGACATGAAATCAGCCTTCGAGCTAAAAGAAAGACACAAACGCATTTACCCAAAAGCCACCTTCTTCCCTTACAGCAAATGTTAAGGCTCTAAGCACTGAGCAAAGCATCAGTGGTAGGACCTGCACACAAACCCCAGCCCCCCCAGACTCAAAACTATCCCAGACTGTGTATTTCTGGTTGTCTTTATTTTGGGCTTTTCCTTGGGAATAATTTTTTAAAAGCACTTTGTCATCAGCTAAATGGCCCTCAGCTCAAAATCAGGAACCTCCTAAACAGTCGGCAATACTTTTGAGACAATCTGCAAGACCTAAAATGCCTCTGGGCACCCAACACACATTAGAAGTTTCTGCTTCTTTCAGCAAATCAATTCAAGGTGATTCAGTTACAGAACATGGGGGGGGGGGGGGGGGGNTTGATGTTCAGAAAAAGGGGGGGGGGGGGGTGGTGGTTTAATTGGTTTGTTGGTTTTTTGGTTTGGTTTTTGGTTTGGGGTTTTTTTTGCGCAAGGAGAATAAAACCCCACAACTCCAGGCAAACCCACTTGCTCCTCATGTTGTTCAAAGCTACATTGGCCAAATGGATCTTAAAAATGTTAGAACTAAAACAGAGCACAAATTCACAATCTGCCCAGGAGTAATGTCCCTAACCAATACATTATAGTACGTTTTTATACATAAATACAAAAATGCAGTAAAGTCAATATTTTCCAGCAATCTTCCACTCCTTGCTAGTGAGGCTTTGCGCTTAGGCTTTATATTAAGTGTCACATACAATTTGACGGTGAAAACATGAAGAATGTCTATGCCCTTGGAGAAGTTTTGACAGTTCAACTTGGTGAACTGAAATGATTTCTGGGCAAAGAGCAAACTCTGCAAGAAATCAGGAACCTCATTGCTCACGTCACGTTTTCATCAGAAAAAAAAAAAAAAAGAAAAAAACAAACCAGAAGGATGCCCTTAGGAGGGCTGGATAATAGGGGAAGACAAAGAACAAGCTCTTGGGAAAAGGATCCGTTTCCATCATTCCCAAATATGTGCAAATTCAACCCAAATGGGTCAGGGATAAATAGCACCATAGGCAGAGTGGGGATGGGGACATCACAAACTCGCTTTCACCATGCAGTTGAGAATTATGGCACTGAAGACGTGGGAGCCAAATGCATCTGGCTGAAGAGTTGACCTCGATCTACACTTGGAAGGAAAAAGCCCAGAGCTCCTGACAGTGCAGTCCTCCAGGGAGGATGCAGATTTACAACCCTGTCAATCCCTTTTCTTGGCACTGACTCTGACTATTTATTAGTAAGATTCAGTGAAGCGAGTCTCCTGCTTTGCAGGGGAGTGCCCTAGCCAGAGGCTCCGGGGTTGGGTCCTTTTCCTTGCCACCGTCCCAAGGACTGATCTGCTGGACCAGAGTAAAGCCCTCTGCAAAATACAGCTTAGCCCGATGGGGACAGCACTGACCTCAGGGTGGAATCTGTGTAGTACTTCATCTGGGGCTCCCAACGAGGACCCTGCTGTTCTACTCAGCATGGAGGAGCAGGTAGGAGTTCAGATCCTCTCCATGAAGAAGAAGGCTAATGTATCTCCCAAATCATGGGTGACCAGTCTGACCTCTTGGACTTGGCTCCAGAGATGCCACTGTCATCATCCCCACCCATCAAGTAAGAACTAGATTTGCATACTCGGGAGCTGATAATCTTCATCTCACCCATATCCACATCTTCATTTCGAGTAGGGCACTTCCCGCCTACCTTGATGACGGCTTTTTCTTTCTGCAAAAAGCACATGGGAAGCCAAAGACTTCTGCAGCTCTCCTACATGTCTGCAGGCTCACAGAACATGTGGCTGCTCCTGTTGGCTACCATAGTAAGAAAGGCAATTAAAAATCAGCCAAACTAGGCTTAATAGAAGTTAGGGAGGGCTTTGTCAGCAGACTTTGGGAGATAGCAAACTCCAGCTGAGGGGAACAACGAGCAGGTACCAAGTATCCCTGAAACTATTCTGTAATCAGGCATTTATTTTCAACTCCTAGTTTGGACAAATTCAGATACCCTCTGATTAAGAAAGTTGCTGAGATCAGCCCTTAAGACCTGCAGACTACCCAATACACTAGGTCCCTTCCCTTTATGCATCAGCGGACAACTGCTGAGTCAGAAGATTATTTACAAGACTCCTTAGAAGGAGTTATGCGTGTGTGCAGATTCACGTATGCATAAGCAGGATAAATCACATCTTTTTTTAACACGGCCGACTCCATCCCCTGCTCCTTCTGCAATCGAGGTGTTAGATCCAACTGGCACTTGCTTCTCTCCAAATGCAACCAGAGATGCGGATGAGGAAGATGACAAGTCCGCCTGGTCCCACGAAACAGCAGCATCCTTGAAGCTGTGTATTTTTTAGGGAATGCAGCTGTCAGAACAGGTTTGCACTGACCAGCTGGAAATGAAGCAACAAGTTTGGGATTGTCAGATGGGACTTCAGCACACTGTAAACAGCCCCGGCTACGGCGGGGATTTTGGCATTGGGAGAGGCTCCATGTGGAAACTACACACCTGAGGTTCACTCTCTTAAAGATGACTTTGATTCCGATTTCTCTCGTGCTCTGTGTTACCTTCCCCCCATTTAACATGTCAGAGAGCCGAAAAAAGAGGAGAGGCCAGTCCCAAGGTAGGAACAGCATGTACACGTTGGCTGCACGACGAGAAGCCAAGCTCTCTGCCAACGCAGCTGCCAAGGAGAAGCCAAAGGAGCTGTTGCCATCGCTACAGATGCCACCAAAAATCTCTGCAGCCCTCTACCCATTTCCAGTTAAGATGATGTTTGTGGGAATCACGCGGTTCTGACCAAGACCGTGGTCTTTTTTTTTTTCTCCATTTTCTCAGCGTTTTATCACTACCTGCTCCTGGGCAAGCTGAGACGCTCCACAAAAGCTGGCAAGATCATCATGGCTCTCAGCCCAGACCTCAAATCTATTTGACTGCCCTTACCAAGGACAACTACGGTGGTGCTTATTGAAAACTATCAGTTGTCTCCTGAAAGTGCAGCATCAAAGTCAACGTCCCCGAGGTCCTGCCCTGCCCACGCAGAACTGGTTCCTCCTGCCAATCTCAACTCTCACCATGAGAAAATCCTCCTGATTTGCAAAGGACAGAAATTCATTCAAATCCTACTGGCCAACAGCCTGCTTTCCAAAGCCAAAACCACACTGAAAAGCGCAGAACCAAGCCTTGAGCTCAGCCAGCAATTCTTCTTTAATGAGAAATAAAAAAAATCCAGCCTCACCCGATACAACATGATGCTCCTCCTGGCACGTTGCCGGGGCTGTGCGGGCAGGCAGCAGATGGGATGCTAGCACGGCCTTTCCACCATAACCAAGTGCCCAGGATGATGCCTTTCCTCCCCACAATCATGCTCTCATTCCCAGCCCAGACCTGAAAACTCGAGGAAATGAGTCCAGCGTGACACAGGACTAACAGGATGTTTCCAACAGTTCCCAACGGGCTGCAAATCCAGGGGAAACTGCAGCCCTCCACTTTGATACACATGAACCCTGGGGTTAAAGCTCCTTCCAGAAACGCCCCCAGCACTGGCATATCTTAGAGGATTGGCACCTTGTAAGGAAATGGATGTTCTTTTGATTGTGAGCATTTATGATAATTAATGCTTAAAAAACCTGGGATGCAAAGGCAAAATCATGGATGCAGAAAGCAGCTCTTTCAAAACCTCAAGATGTTTGTTAAGACAATGATCTGCCATTACCCTAGAGTTAACACGCTCAAATCCAGAAGATACTGATAAAGGGACACGGATGCGACCACAGCTCCTGAACAAGTCCCATTACCCCGGCCAAAGCTATCCTGGAGAGAGCTCCAAGCTGTGCGGAACCACCTGCATGTGAGGTGCAGCCGTAAGGGGATGTGCTCCTCTCATGCTGGTCTCTCCCCGCAAAACCTTGCCATACCTGGCTGGCTCCGAGCTATGCTCCACAGAATCCCAGACTAGTAGGGCCTGGAAGGGACCTCTGGAGATCATCTAGTCCAACTGTCTGGAACTGGGGAGCCCAGAACTGGACACAGAACCCCAGATGTGGCCTCACCAGGGCAGAGTAGAGAGGGAGAAGAACCTCCCTCGACCTGCCGGCCACGCTCTTCTCCATGCACCCCAGTACTCCCAGGTCCTTCTCCGCAGCGCTGCTTCCCAGCAGGTCACCCCCAACCTGTCCTGGCATTGAATAATGCACCCCTGGGTGCAGGACCCTACACTTGCCCTTGCTGAATTTCATTTGGTTCCTCTCTGCTCAGTTCTCTAGTCTGTCCAGATCTTGCTGTCCAGCTTGTCTGGATGAGGCCCAGGCCACGGGGAGCTTGGCTCTGGATGGTGCTGCACCAACATCTGCTGCGGCCAGGCAAGGAGGAGAGCAGGCAGAAGAAAGGACATGGCACTTCTCATTCCCAGACCTCTTCCACATCAGTTCTCACCTACCCCATACGTATTACTCGACATCTGCTCTCTTGCTTGATTTGATGGCACTTGCATCAAAAATATCGGTAATTTATTTGAACGTCCACCTGAAAACGGCTTCAGAAATGCTCTTAGCGGGATGTTTCAATAGTCATCTATTGTCTGATGAGACGTCCCTGGTTTTTACAGTGGCTTCCCCGGCAATTCTTCACTTCCTTGCTTTCCCTTTAATCTTCACTTGTAAAGATGGATCGGGAAGTTACCGTTATCCCCTTTCTCATCTATTAATTACTCTGCTGCTCCTTCCCCAGCGCTTCCTCTTCACCTCGACACAGTTACGGCCCCCTCCTTTATGCCCTAACCAGCCTAGCCAGACTCCAGACTTCTATGCTTTGCTATCTCCAACTTAAGGCATTTTCAAAATTTGAGTGAAAAGGATTTATAGACTATTTTAAGACTCATCTCCAGAGGTCTGAAAAGAGTTTCACTGGAAGGGTGTTTAGCTATGAAGCTATCCAAAGGCAGCGTATACTGCATATAAATTGGCAAAACACATGCATTTTAAAAATACGCATAATTAAATATTACAATATAAAACCAAGCATAAATTATCCCCCACTGAGAACAAAACCACACAGGAAGATACTAGTGGAAATCCTTTTTTACAACTGATACTGTATCTGTGCCTGGAATATGTACAAACACTTGGTATCTGTTTAAACTACTCGACCACTATCAGTGGGTTGCTCATCTCTGAGATAATAGCTTGCGATACGAATAAAACTGATTATTTATTCCTTTTCATACAGCAGGCGTTGCATCTTTCTAGGAAACTGAAGAATGCTTATTTTAACATTAAAGGGATCTAGATACGGACTTATTTTTATTCTCTCTGTGTGTTGCTGTTAGTGGCTGTGCAATTAAAGATGCACGTTGAGTTGGTTGTCCGCTTAGATTTATTTTACAATTATTTGTAATTACTTGGCTCCAAAGAACGTCCCTGGGATAACATGCTGTCACTTGCAGTTGAGCCTTTCAAATACCTTGTCTCCCATTGCTTCACCTCACTCCTTTCCCAACTTTCTGAAACTTCACCCTGTGCTTTACGTGAAAGCTCTCAGGGAAAAAGTGCTGAACGCAAGGGGACAGAAAAGCTCACGCCTTAACTTCCATTAGCATGCCGGGGATCACAAGCCAGATTTACAAGTTGCTGTTTGCTGTGAAAGGAGAGAAAGCCATTTGAGGAGGGAAGATCTCACACTCAGGGTTTTGATACCCGTAACCCCAGTTTTGGGTTCGGTGGGGTTTGGTTTTTTTTTTTTTGCAATGGATGGTGCTACACCATCAATATCCAAAGGCGTGATGTTCTGACAGACGTCACAGTTCTCTATTGATGCTCTTTCAAGTTGGGAGCTAGGTGAATGTCGCAAACCTGCTTTCACTTGGCAAAGCCTGTCATGGTATTCACAGCCTGAAAACTCAGATGAAATTCTGCCCAGCCTAGAAGCAGTCCCGGAGCTCAGACCTGAAACACGCTCGGGAGACGACGGACCGCAGCAAGAGCGTCTCTAGCAAGAGCACGCACAGATTCAATGCAAACCGGGGCACATGTACACAATTATGTGTCTTCTGGAAGACAAAGTACAGCAAATAAACTAGAAACATCCCGTCCGTGGGGTTTCTGCTGCAATTTAAAGGTGGCAGTGTTGGACCTGCCGGTAGCATGGCCCTTACCAGATGCTGATTCTGCTGCGGGGCTTTGCTCACCCTGCTGTCCACGGCTCCTGGGGACCCTTTGCAAGAGGCCACGTGGGGTGCAGCATCCTGCCTTCTGCAGGAAGGACAACGATCCTGCCACTGAGACTTCTCTAGTGACAGCACTGAAACACTCACCCTAACAACAAAAATACCTTCTCAGAAAAACTCGCTGTTTTCTCAGCCTTCATTTTACCCTCTCCATCTTCAAGCTCTTGCTTCTGCCAGTCCGTCTCAACTCTGAACTTCACCATCTGGGCCTCTTCTACCTCTCCAAATACGCCTTGGCTGCTATAGCAGTAATTTTAATAGCAAAAAGGTTGTTGAATAAAACAGCTTGCTCTTCTAAAGCTTGGGGTAATGATATAATGCACTGTTGAAACTACTGGCACGCTCCAAGCTGATGTGGCTGCATTTTAACAAACTGGTGCCATCCAGCCTTTCCTAATCTCGCAGGAGAGCTGTTAGGTTGATGAATGTTCGCAAACTACTCGAAAATCTTTGGATGGAAGTAAATGGTTAGAGAATTTTCAAAGGTCAGTCCTGTACAATAGGAATATTGTCCTTTCTGATTCTAAGTCATGAAAACCGACAAATTTCACCCAACGCAGCATCAATTAAATGGTGAAACAACAGGGTTGGATACGTAAGGCTGAGACCCAGGAGCTCAGGGCTGGAGAAGCACAGCTCTGTATCATTTAATACAGGAAAAAAATAGCAGGCTTACGTCAACCTCCCCGTGTCTGTCCCAGATAAATTTTATGTGCACTATAAAATTCAATGCAAGGGGAAGTTTTTTCCCACTCTGACCTCCCCATCTCTACAGCATCCCTTCTCCAGCTCTGTGTCGCCATCCAACCTGGGAACCTGAGCTCTCCCCGGACAAGATCCGGCAGCGTGCTCGGGGAGAGCCAAGTTGATGAAAAGGGGACATCTGCCTTGCATTTTCTGTACCAAAGCCATTTTGCTAATATTAGGTAAAACACAGAGATGCCATTTCTAACTAGCCCTTGCTGTTGAAAAAGAGAACACGCAAAGAGACAGAAAGAGGGCAGGACCATCTTTTAACTCTTTTCACAAGGTGGAGTATTCGTGCCTGGAGCTCAGGGATGGGGGATTCAAACTGCTTGTGGGTAGCAAAAACTTTCCAGAGCTAGAATGGTAAATACTAACAGCTCAGGAACAGATGTCTGTACTGCCAGTGAGCCTGGGAACAGATACCACCTTTCCACTTCAGCTTTAAGGCAACTACGGCTCCTGGGAGTCAGCAGGAGTTTGGTTCTGCCAGCAGAGGAGCTGCAGATCCTGGCGGCATCCTGGCTGGTCCCCGGAGGCAGGCAGAGCCCGAGGAGCACGTCAGGCTAGTGCGATCACTGCTCTGAACTAGTTTTCATCTCCTGGATCTGTTTTGGGTATCCCAGGGAAGCTGGCACTGCACCACGCAGGGCAGAGTTGCACAAGGTCGGAGTGATACCCACAGCCAGGACTGCTGCACGCCGCTTGGGCTGATTTGTTTTCAGGGCAGCTTGTGAAATTCAGAGCAGCAGAGGGAAAACAGGCCAGGGAAGAGCCCATGGCCAGGACTATCCTGTTCCTGTACGTGAACTAACCACAGAAATGCCGTGTAATGCAGCCTGTACAGATGAAGAAGAAAAACCCAAGCACCTCACAAAGGAACTGAGTCCAAAAACCTGACCTCATTTTGGCAAAAAAATGCAGTGTCCCTGCCTCACCTTCCCAGCTGCACTACGTAGGTGGAGTGGTCACCACAGATGTGTTGGGCCAGGTACAATCTCAGTACGCTGTCCTCCTTGGAAGAGCCATACGAGAGTCTGGAATATCCATATGAGAGCCTAAAAAAGATGCACAACCTTCAATGCCCTGACCCTATTAAAAAACAAAAAAAAACTTCTGAAGTATTGAAGCCCAGATCTCTCTCAGCCCTTCACTCTTGAAAAGACTCTGGTAGCTAATTCATGCGCTTCTAATTTCATCGGAAAAGACGTGGTGCTAGTCCCTTGGTCCGTGCTGAGAAGTCTGGCAGCAAATGGACTGAGAGCTCAGGGATGGATCTGAGAGGGGCTGTCACATCTCATCTGCAAGACAGAGAGCATGTAAAAGTCAGCACGGCGGTTTAGGAGCACCCTTGAGGTATCCTCTCCTTGCCAAGCCATCAGCTGCCGTGCAATACCAGGTCATCAGCGTCAAAGGGAAGGAAACACAGCAACATCCATCTTAGAGATACAGCAACGCACAACAGAGAGTCAGAGCACCTCCAGTGAAAGAAGAAAGTGCTGGAAACCCCAGGGATGCAGTCCCAGGGGATTACTGGAAATATCTTCTTTCTGTTCACCAAGTGAGGCAGAGCTTATCTTTCCACACTTTGCTCTTTGGCTTATAGCCCAGCGGCTTTAATTAACAGAGACTTTTGTCAGTGCAAACCCTCAGTATTGTTGTGCAATTACTTCTTCAGCAGGTTCCTTCTCTTTCTACTCAGTATCTGTCAAGCAGGATTTCCATTACAGCAGTAAAACAAAACGCCTGGCGGAGCTGGTATGATTATTTTTAAATTTGTTAAAATTGGTACATCTCATTGTTTGGAATATATTACACCTAACGATGCCCGGTGATGCTGTTCAGCATTTAAAAGCTGCTGTGTCCCTTTCTAGAAGAGCTTTAGTGCTGGCATTTGTATCTGGAGGCTGAAGGTATAAAAATGAACATTATATCTCAACTAACCGAGGAAGGAACTGGGGTCATGCTATTAACTTACTGAGCACCTACTAAAAGAGCTGGTATATAAACTTGGGATATAAGCAGAGCCAAGAAGCCATCAAGTTTGCAGGTAGGTTATTTTTTGACGGGAAGAGGACAGAGGATTTATTAAGGCTTACGTGGCTGGGAGCAGCAACCATAAAGAGCACTCAGGCACACAAACCCAGTTTTGGCTTCCAGGTTTATTCCAGACTGGAAGCCTTTTGGGGACCTCCAAGATGAGAAGGCTGAGATCTCGCTGGGAAAGTTCTGATAGGTCTGGATGAAATGAAGACAGCTTTCTGCCAGTGTGTCTGTCCTCAAATCCATTGTCTAGAGACGAGAGGTCTTTTATGTAATGTTAGAAGAAAAGAACTAGCAAAACCACAGCGCGATTCCCTAATCAGCATTTTATCTCTTTTTGTTCTCGTTGTTCCACGAGTACAGCTCATGGAGAAAAGCAATTTCCACCAGCTCAAATATCAGAGAATAGGGTCAGGATATTACCCTGACCGTGGTCAAATAAAGGGGAAAGGCATTTTCACCAAACACGTAATCTCGCCTCAGCAAGCAATAAATAAATGCCTTCTCGCTCAACGTTGCAGAACCAGTTGATGACAAACCAGGACACGAGCCCCAGGTGAGTTTCTGAGGATCTTCTCTTTGCTCATAGGCTTCAGTCGCTGGATCCTAATTGCCGGACCCCTTGGCTGAATCCTACTTCACCTGGTCCACGTCCCACAGCAGCCCACCATCTCCTTCCACCCAGAGGAGCAGAAGGCAGCAGCGAGAGGAGTACCATCCCCACGCTCTTCAAGCCATGGGCTTTGTGGTGGGCAATGTCACGCTCTTCAAAGCTTGGCTTGCCCTGACAATTTTACTACTTAATGATCTAGTTAAATTTCTCCTGCTAGTCAACTAAAAAGTAAAACAAAACCAAGGGGGAACAAATGCTTCTATCAAGAGGTAGTTAATACATTACTGACAAATACACGGTTGGGATGAATACAGACTACCACAGTATGGGTTGCAAATTAAGGACCAGCATGTGTTAGAAATTACAGAGTTCACATAAATGAGGCATAACTAAAAACTATTCCTTTTTATAAATTTCTGATAAAATCAACCTAATTATTACCAGTGTTTTGAAACCAATTTGCGTTGTCACCTGTATAAAGAGCAAAAGGAAAATGAGCCTTATTGCAAAGAATTATCTAGCTTACAGCTGTTACATTCCCCAGAAAACTGCTTTTCTTGGTTCCTCTTCGCTCTCTTCTTCCACATTAAAAGATGGGGCTGTCCCTCACTGTAGAGATAAGGCAGGTTTCCACCAGCTGGGGCTCCAGGCAGCATCACAATGATGATTAGTCCCTTTCCATCGACACTGCAAACCGAACCTCCCTGCCTAGAATATTTTTAACGTTCAATGTTGAGAACAAAACTCATTTCCCTTCCCTACAGAAACCTCCAAAAACCTCAGAGTACAATTCAGATAAGCAGTCAGAAACCCAAAAACTTTGCTAAACTATTTTGATCTGAAAGTGTTATCTGGGAAGCCTAAGAACAGCTTCACCAGATTTCCCATCTTTCCACTCCTAGTAAATCTAGGAATAGGTGAAAACAGCTTTCTACAGCATTTCTGTCAGCTTACAAGGAGACATACAAGTGGACGCTTCGGTGACCATGGCTTTCTGTTCTCTGTGCCTCAGTTTCCCTCTGGCTTATTAGCTCGTGGCTTATGGTCTCTGTGCCAGTTTCAAGAGAAGGGAAATATTCCTCACAGGGTAACACACGGTTTTACTAGCTCACTCAAGGTTTTAAATGGATGGAAGTGGCTTAAAAGTACTGGTTTTTCTCCAGAAATCTTTTATGCTCTCTAAAATGGCATCCCCTCACTGTCATCAGGAAGAAGAAGAAAAAAAAAAAAAAAAAGCTAGTGTCTTTCTGGGTACTTGTAGTGAAACAGGACTGATACAGCAGTCAAGACAACAGTAAAACAAACTGCAGCCCTTGGTTCTGAATCCAGCTACTCCATCACCTTTCTGCTTATTGATCGCATTTTGCACGAGATGAGCCTCCGACTTCAGAAGCCCAGGAAGGAGCCAGGTGCTGATTTTTGGAGGGGAGTGCTCCACATGCACAGCACGGCAGGGAGATCCGTCATGTCGTATTGTTAACTGCAGAGTTTGATTTAAAGAGAATTGAAGAAAAAACATCCATCAGTTAGATAAGGGAGAGCAGCCTCTTTTTCCTCCCCAGATACAGCCAAGTACCATGGGGGAAAGGAGTAGGAGACTGTCCGGGAGGTGAAGAATATTGTGGCTGCTGTGCTGCACCATTGCCAGCCCACCAGTAAACTTGGGAATAAGTCACCATCTTCTATTTGAGAGCTGCAGTACCTTTGCTGATCAACCCCACAGCACTGGGGGAGGCTACACCAGCCACGTAAGAACAAGCAGAGTGATTAAAACCTCTCTCTTGCTCCTCATCTCTTCCTCTAACCTTGTATCCAAGAGTTGCCTTCCTCTTTATAACCTTCTCGTGTCCTTCACAGTTGTCTCCTTCATGTCCCAATGTCTCCCATTCCAACAAACTTTAACACTACAGATTTTTTTTGTTTTTCATCCCATCTATTTAATACTCACAAGCCAAAGCCAAATTCATGACCTCAGTAACTATAGCTCGCTCCTTCTCTCCTGTGCCTTGGGGCCCGTCCATATCTTGTGGTATTGCATCAAGTTATAGCTACGCTGGGAGACAAGGCTGTCTTCACAAATAAAGCAACCTGTACAGAATGCACAATCAAATCATTTTGCACAGCAAACCCACTCCACCAAGACAGTTAAGAGCATGGGAAGAAAGGAAACACAGATACCCGGGCTCTGGGACATTATCGGAAGAAGGGCATAGCTTGCAGTGAAGTGGCTGTCAACACACGGGGCCATATGAACTAAGTAAGATCTGCAATAACAAGGTCACAGAGAATGAAAAGAAGGTGAAAACAGAAAGAAAAAAATAGAGAAAATGCATCCGCAGGCTCAATTTCCCCCCATGCTTGTTTCCCTGTATGGAATAATTTGGGGGCACTACATATTCTCTCCTGATCTAAACAGGCACACCCACCCCACCATGAAAACCCTAAAAGCAGCAGGAATTCAGCCCTGGAAAAACAATACGATCTTTTGTTGCTGCTCTGACTCTGGTGCCAAGTCCCATCGTGCCGCTTTTGTCCCCTTTTAGCTGTTGTGACAGAGTCTGCTCCGGAGTGGAGAGCATTTTAAAGATGCACAGACAACTTTTGTGTCGATGGTTAAAGGCTTCAACACAGGGCGACTAGCCCCAGTGACATCTTCAGGCTTTTATGTTTGAGACAAACCATCCGGGGATGTACGCTGTAGCGTACAAGGATGCTTCCCTCCCTCGTTTTACCTTTCCAATGCCCTCAAGTAATGCCTTCTTCTGGTCACCAACCCCGTCAGCAGCATCCTAAGCCGAGGGAATTCGGAGAGCTGCGGCTACGGCAACATTTTGTCTACGGCGAAGCTATTACAAACCAGCGTACGGCACACAAGAGAATTAAGCGCTGGTTTTAGGCAACAGCAGGAGAGTATTGCAAGGGTGTTTGAGTTAATATTCAGCACGCTAATCCCTGAGAAGTCGGCACTGCTTGTTACGTTATCAGCGTACATTCATGCATCAGTGCACCTTTGCTTAGGCCCCGCAGTGACAAGCATCTGGATTTTAGCATCGCAGGTAAACTAAGCAGCAAATTTGCTCCTCCTTCTGCTATACGACGGTAAAATATATATCGAGACAGCAAAACTCCCACGGATTTGAGAAGTAATCCGCCTCTCCAGCAGCACCGTGCTCTGCAGGCAGCAGGTGGTGCTACGTACCCGACAGCAGCACACAGACATTTTCATGCAACATCGCCCTGCCTTACAAAATCACTCCCAGCCAGAAATTTAACCTGTAAACCTGTGATACACTGACGGTAAAGCTGGTGCACCGCATGGGGCCCATTTAACCCACGGATGGTGCAAACGTCTTGTGTCAAGTGACTCGGTCCTAAGAAACAAGGTGATTTTCTCAGCTGATTCTGTCATGGAAAGCATAGCCTGAATTGCTCCTTCTGGGAAGCAAACCTGTAGCTCCCCACTCCCATCTACAAACCAGGACTTGAAAGTTGAGTTCCTCCTGATTTTGTACACAAGAGTTGCAAGCCAGGGTAAGGCAGGGAAAAGCAGCGAGTGCCCAGTGTAAAGCTCTGGCTCATCGGAGAGCTTCAGCAGATGAGTTGGCCCAGCAAAACACAAGTCATGTCACCAAGGA
This sequence comes from Aramus guarauna, assembly GCA_013400195.1. Lineage (NCBI taxonomy): Eukaryota > Metazoa > Chordata > Aves > Gruiformes > Aramidae > Aramus > Aramus guarauna. The sequence goes on from VXBL01003346.1 coordinate 105,577, forward strand.
AGGGTTGGGTATGTGCTTAAGTAGCTAGATGAGCCAGGACCCGAGCTGGTATTTATGCAAAGCTCCCTGGAAACAAAAGGATCAGTTGAGACGGTGGTGTGGTCAGCACAGAGAGTTTCATTCTCCCATTTAACTCACAGTCCCCTTGAGGACCTCACCCTGGATCACTCCGTTTAGCTCGAGTTCCTGGTGACTGTGTGAGCTGTTAGTCTGCAAGGCTGGCTCTGCTCTTACCAGAAAACCAAACATGACGATGAAGGACAAGCGGAGAAGCTCATGCTGCTGCCATGGCACGCTGCACACTGATCTTACAGTCCGACCAGGTTCTGCTCCTCCTCCTCCTCTTAGCCAGAAGCACCACCGAGGCACCCCACTGTGCTCCTTAAAATGGAGATACCAAAGCACCTGCAAGTATTTCTGGTACAAAGGACAGGCAAACCTAAGGCATCCATCCTTCAGCAGCAAGCTCAGCACAGTACGGCTGTACAGACGCTGCCCAAACAGAAGGGAAAGTCATGACAGCATTTCCCCCCAGCCTGCTCCTGATTAACAAGTGGCATTTCAAGGGACCCCATGGCCAGCCAAACAGGTCTGCGGATGCAGCAATGCTTCCGGATTAGACATTTTCCAAAGATTATTCCTTTTTAAACCAGCAGCTAAATTGAATGAGCTTTCTCAGCCGGCCACCAAGCCAGCAGAAAAGGACGTTACGCCACTGGAACTGGCTGCAGAGATCAAAGCCAGCTACTTATTCTCTAACAAAGCTGAAGGAAAGGATTAGTCACTGCTGAAAACCACGGGAGCTGGCATTGGCAGTGAACCCAGCTAAATTGCTCAGAAATGCCTACAAGCACACACCACCTAACCCTGGAGGAAGAGGAGAAAGCAAAGTGCTGCAGGGCTTTTCCAGCCACGGCTCTGTCGCTGAAGGACCCGCACGCACGCAGGAAAGGAGTTGGAAGTTCAGGCTGTAATTTCTTAGACCGTGAGCACAGGTTGCAAAAATATTGTTTCGGGCTGAATAAGGTTTAGCCCCAAATGCAGGAAGCCCTTTCACAGCTGAGCTGGGTTCATACGTAACACTCCACGCATGACGCTAGCAGCCCATGCAAAATCCTCGGGCTTCCAAAATAACCCAGTGGAAAGCCAGGCACTACTGGGAAAGTGGGAGAGATGTTACTCTGGCTCAAACCAAAGTAAAACCAGGACACAACTGAATAGTCCTGGTCCAACCCACCACCCCAGCAATAAACCCCGACACTGGGTCAGTCCAAAATCTCAATTATCAGCTAACGAGGATAAATCTCACTCTTCCTTTGCCTCCAACATACCCAGCCCAGCGGGCGCAGATGATGCACCACCATTGAGATGGTGCCGCTCCTCAGCCTGCGCATCCAAAGCGATGGATTTGAGATCAGGAACGTCAGCAGCCACCCTGAGCTGCGTGCAAAGGGCTCAGGACAGGAGAAAATAAAAAGAAATAAAGGTAATATTGCTCAGAAGTCACTGGTCAAGGTTCAAACACCCCTGTAAACCGATGAAGCGTCTGTCCCCATGAAGTTGTCTGTCTTCCACAAATCTTTTTCTCCTGTTGTTTGGACCTCTGTGGCCTTTGGCAAGCGGAGATCGCTGCACTGGCAACGCGCAGTACAAAGCCCTTGTAGTTTGAACCCAGTGGTTCCCTTCTCTTCGGCTGGCAAAACCTTCACTTAAAATGAGATGGTTTCTCCTTACTCAACTAAGGACAGGAAAAAAAAAAAAAAGTGTTTAAAATGCATCTTTGTCCAGTTTAAGAGGCAAAAGGACCCAAAGATGCTGGAGCTGGATGGCAGAGGGTCCCTACAAGGGGCCGAGAATTATTTTTACTCGAGGTTATAATCAAATTCAGGGTTCTCCTGAGCTCAGTCCTCCCTTTCCCAGTCTCCTCATCTCCAGGGCATGACCCACAGGCTGAGAAATGTGAACAGGAAAGGAAGTAAGGGGAGGCTGCCGAGCACACCGTTTGCTTTCCTGGCTCGGACTGCAGCTCCTGGAGGGTTTTAAGGAAGTTTCTGAAAGGGAAATGGATAATTTAATTGCTGCATTAGAGGATCTGCGGCTGTTTTGAGTACAAGCTGCTCCACAGCTTAATCACTTCGCTGCTTGGGGCTTTGTGCTTTCCCCACCAAACCGAGGGCGTACGCAGCACCGGCAGCCTTCTGAAATACGTATTAAATATATTGAAACAAACTCTCTTCAGGTAACTCTCAAGCTCAGCTCATTCGTTTAGGTTTCTAGGATTAAAAGCAGAGCAGGAACAGGGAAATGGATCCTGTTCCCCTGCCCCAACCCACGCCCTGCGCAGAGCGGCGTGGAAGATGGTCAGTGAACCAGCTCTGGAGGATTTGAAGAGCTGCTAAAACCACGTACTGGGTTTATTCAGCTTCGGGACTGGGCTCTATGCTTCAAGTTTGCTGGGGAATTGCAAGTGCCCTACAGCAACCAGAAAACAGGAGCACACTGGTGCCGAGCACACCGCAAAGCACAGCAGGATCTGAATCTTCCTGGGTGCATCTTATTACCATTTGCGTGGGCCGGGTGTGTGGTTGCCCGAGTGTTTTGTTTCATTTGTTTCCCTTCACTTTTATTCACGTGGATGCAAATGCTGTCAAGGAACCGTGAAGCAAGGAGTGAGGTTTCTCCTGTCAGCGCCTGTACGCTATTTAGAAATCCTGAGCACGGAGATGCTGAAAGGGGAAGCTGGAAGTCTCTATCCCAAGATCGAGCCAGATCTTCTCCTTAATGATTCATTCTTCATTCCGCCACTGGAAATCTTTCCAAGATTAATGTGCGTGCAGGGGCAGTGCGGGAGCAGCAGCCAAGTCTCACCACCTCCCTCAAACCCTAAGTGCAGTCTTTCCACCTGTTCAGAGCAGAGATTTATTCCAAATTCCTTTCCCATTTTCTTTCCCGTAAGCATGGAAATTGCAGCAGCAGCGAGGTGCGAGCAGCACCGTGCCGGGGACTTCGGCAGCTCCAGCGATGCGGTCGAACAGGAAGGCTCTTACCTTCCCCACAAGGGAGCGGAGCTCAACTGCTGGCAGGGATCAGCGGTCCAGGCAGTTTTTAATTCCTTGAGTATATTGCCAAAGACATCTCGAAGGAGGTATCTTGAAGGGTGCATTGGTGCTGTGTAAATATTGTAGGAAGGTGCTCAGAAGTTCAGCTGCGGTCGCAGTGTCGCTGTCGGCGCTGGGAGGGTCACACTCTCCAGGTTCTTCTGTCTGGGGAGGTTCTCCTAATGAAGTGCTTGGGATACAAACCCTTGCAGAAAGCAAGTTTTTAAGCTTGCACAAACAAGACTTCTCACTTAGAGCCTTTGGGTTTTGCTGTGATACTACTGAATGTGAGATGGGAGCAATTTTTACAGCTCAACTCCAGCACAAAGGCACTTTAAACTACAGGGTAATCTACCTGCAGCTGTTCCAGGGGCAGCCTTGAGTGAGGACGCACACAACTTTACACTAAATTATATTTGCACCTAGTCACGTCAAGGTCAGTACAGGGCCAGAGTATTTCATCAGAAACTCCCGTGCAGCTAAGAAATCTTACTGATTTTTTAGTAAATTATGTCACAAGAAATCTGTATCTAAGTAAAAGGTTTTAAAAATCAAATATATTTTGTAGCCATTTTTTGTTTATCTCATTATCCATGAAGGATTCAAAGATCCAACGCAGTATCAAGTTTTGCTTTTGATTAACTCTCAGCCCACCAGGGAAAAGAAACCACATAACCTGCTTTGGAAGACCAAATTACAACCAAGCAGCATGGCTTGCAAACGAAGTTTCAAGGCACTGATTGATGAACGAAGGTCAGCCCACGCAGTAAGGCTAAAGGAGAAAGCCCCACTCTCCAAGGACTTGGTGGGACTCAGGACCACGTTATGCTTCAAAAGGTTCATAGAATCCCAGACTGGTCTGGGTTGGAAAGGCCCTCCCAGCCCCCCCAGTGCCCCCCCCGCCATGGGCAGGGACCCCCTCCACTAGCCCAGGTTGCCCAAAGCCCCATCCAACCTGGCCTTCAACACTGCCAGGGAGCCAGGGGCAGCCACAGCTTCTCTGGGCACCCTGGGCCAGGGCCTCAGCACCCTCCCAGGGAAGGATTGCTGCCTCACAGCCCAGCTCCATCTCCCCTCCTGCAGCTTCAGGCCATTCCCCTTGGCCTGTCCCTCCCTGCCCTTGGCACCAGCCCCTCTCCAGCTTTCCTGGAGCCCCTGCAGGGACTGGAAGGGGCTCCAAGGTCTCCCCGCAGCCTTCTCTGCTCCAGGCTGAACCAGCCCAACTCTCCCAGCCTGTCTCCACAGAAGGTTATTTCAGCCCAGGACATGCTACACACGTTGCTTGGTCTCATTAAGCCACGATTTACTTCAATACCCTTCTGGCTTCGGGTGCTTTGATCCTGGATCATGCTGATGCACATGTGCTGCTGTTGAGCTGCTCCTCACAGTCAGACGGTGCCTGGACCCACTTCAATCACAAGGGGGGTGGGGGGGGGTGTGTGTGTGCCCAAATCCACCCCCGTCCACTTCTCTTTCCCTTAACTTTCCTTTGCGTTGCTCTGTGCTTTGGGACTTGTATACAGGGCAATTCCTTACACCCCAAAGTTACTGGAATGTATTTATTACATAGAGATACAGCACTGCTTCAAGATCTGAGAGAATTGGATATTCCCCATCAAAAGACACTTTTTTCCCTGTACGGAAATCAAATTCACAGCTCTGCGGTTTCTTTTGACATCAGCAGTCATAAGGGCTTGTGTTTCTCACCAACCTCACGTACCCACTTGCTTCTTTCCCTGGCTAGCACATCCCACGTCTCAGCCACCAAGGCTCAAACTGAGCCTCACCTCTGCTCCTCAAGTTCTTGTTGCCCTTCTCCACAGCAGGTCTTAGGATGTGTTACTGTTTGATGAAGCCCAGGTAAAGTTTTGTATCATTACAGTACTAAACCATCCACATAGATGAATACTACAGAGTCCCAACGTGATTTAAACGTCCAGTCTGGATGCGGACTTAGCAGTAAGTGCTTCGGTGGGATGGATGCCTGGAGGCTGCGATGGGTTAAGCCTCCCATGAGAGATCCCAAGAAATGTGGGCTCTTTTAAAAAATGGGAATTAGAAAAATGGGAAGAAAGCATTCCTATTATCAGACCAACACACTCCTTCAGAAAGGACCCAGGTAGAAGCTCGCTGTGCTCCAGCCGTTCCCTGGCACTTGGCCACAAGGACAGTGTTACCATCCAACATCCCAAAACAGACAGGAGACAACTTCCTCCTCTTGAAGGGAGTGGTAGCGACTATCCCCCGGAGCGTACAAACCCCAGCGTGAGGTTCAAACATGACACGCAGCAACTCATGTGTGTCAAAGTCCCCCAAAAAGCCAGCGGGCCTCCAACACAATGGAAGTGCAGATGAGAACAGAGTAAAAAGACAGGCATTAACGTCCATCAACAGAAACATATTTTTCTTTCACAAATAACACCCATTAGCAACTCCAAGAAGAACAATCCCCCCTCTTCAGCTCTGAAGGAGTACACGGGTTTTCAGCAGACACAATGTGAAGATTTTGCAGAATTCAGGCATTCACCAGGACTAATGTGAAAGATTAGTTTGCAATTATCCAAGCAATTTTCTCTCCTCACTGTCCCTGGACCATAAGGGTTTTTAAATGTGAGCAGAAGGATTTATTCATCACAATAATAATAAAACGAAATATTAAATCAATGAATCTCTTTGCATGAAGCATAAAGCTCACATTGCTATTAAGCTCAGTAGCGTCCTGTCACATAAACCACACGCAGTTTGCGTACTTAAGTACCATCTCCTTCTTTTATTTTTCCCTTCCCTAATTTGTAAGGCATTATCCTTCCATTTGTCCTCTAAACACGACCAGATTCAGACAACACAGTGTTGCTTCTTGTTAGTGGCTCTGTGCCCATGCTGTCTTTACAAGGGCACGTGGAGATTTATATTTAATATTGATTGTTAACAATGGCCAGTGCAGAAGGTTAGGCTGGGATGACAGAGAAGTCCTAAAATAAATACACACACACATACATACATATGTAATTAATAGTTTAGGGAGATTTAACTCCTTACAACCAACATTGCCAATATGCAAGTGAGTAGCTGGGCAGGAAAATGAATGTGAAGTCTTTGATGGTGTCGCTTCTTCAGTTTGACTGGGGGAAAAAAAAATATCAACCCAAACCGAAGCAAAACTTGATTACAACCTTTGGAGCATGGAAGCTCTTATGGTCATGTCGGCCTTGGCTTAAATTTCCTTCTCTGCCACCCCTTGTAATAGAAAGTGATAAATTGCTTTTGAGGCCCTTGCAATAGGCACGGCTTCAGTGGGTTCCTCTTTTGTTTTTATAAAAGATTTATCTGGTAAAGTGCAGAAGCAGTCACTTCTTAGGTATTTATAAGGTGCCAACTGTCCTCACAGCGTAACACAAAGAGCCTACGCAAGCTTTTCAATAAACTACAATCTCTAGCTTTAAGCTCTGAGATTCATATTAGGCTCCACACAAGTAATTACTGTTTCATGAGTGCCAAACACCTGGCACCTCTCAAGATCTCGTATTTTTACAATTTAGGCTCTTGTGTGTATCAGCTCCTGTATTTTATAACCCAAAGGCCACCGAACGAATTCTCTCATGACAGCAATTCATCTGGCCTAAGTTTATACATCCACAGAGCACAGCCGTCCCCTCTGAACATCGGTTCCCTTCAAAACCAGTAGAAACAGGCGTTTCCAGAGCACCAGCCACGGCGTTCTCATGCAGACACCTAAAATGGGTCAGATGAGTCATACCTGTCATCTCCCTGATTTTCTCCATTGATAAAAGAGTCCAGATCAGGTACAGACATCTACAGCCACATGAGACGAATGCTGTCCTAGATGACTTCAGCCAAGCTGACATGCTACAGAAGAGCTACAGCCAACTTTAATGCACAAACCCCACCGGGAAGCAAGACCAAAGTAAATACGTCATTCTTACCATGATTGGGACACCAATGTCTGGCCACAAGAGATCCTCAGAGGGAAGCTTGGGAGAGTTCCACACTACCACAACTTTATTTAAGTACGGGAGACCATTGAGCCTTTCTAAGGAGTTCATCAACACTTCCTCCCGCTCATAAGTCAACATCACTACTGTGAACTGCTCTCGGGGGACATTACCACCCAAAGCAGCCTGGAACTCCTTCCCAGAGCCACCTGCTCCTCCACCAATTGGTCGAAATCCAGTCCCAGACCCCAAAAATTTTGCTTCTGATGGTAAAACAGGGTCAAAGGGAGTGTAGGGGAAGAGGTGAAAAGGCCCCGGAGCAGAATTCCAATTCCTGTAGATGTCCATTGCAGTGAGGGTGAAATTGCGGAGATACTTGGGAGATGCATAGGGTGGTTCTGTTTCCACAGGCCCCAAGTCCAGGTCACCATTGTCTGCCATATTGGGGTCCGTACCAGCAGCTTTGCCAGACCGGTGAGGAATCTCCACGGCGGTTTCTTCTCGGATAGGAGCAGCCGGGATTTGGATTCGAGTCCTTATGATAGCTAAGACTGTGCTGAACACGTTGTCAGAGGTGGAGAAGTAGGTCTCCCACAAGAAGCGGCCCTGCCTCCTCATGGCAAGGAGATCATTGTCAGAAATGCTTCTCAGAAGAAAGTGCACTTCTGTGATACGTGGCTTTGGTATGATTAAGGCTGCCTCGTTCCACCGGATCACATCGTTATAGGGTAGCTGAACTTGCTCTCCGAGAACCACCGGGATGGCTCCAACTTCCAGAGCCTCAAATAGTCTCATGGCACACCCGGCGGAGATCACTAAATGGGTGTCCCCTGGGGTGATTATCAGTGCAAAAGTAGATAGCTTCAGTAGCTCTAGTCTGTCATCCCTTTCTCCACACAGAGCCCACTCAGTGGGCAGACTCGCCTTAGGCTGGTTCTTACACGTGAACTCTACCAAAACAAAGTCCAACTTGCTGTCCTGAACAGCCTTCAAGGTGGTAATGATCCGATCGTCATAGTCAGCTGGGGCATTGCCTTCTATTTCCTCTTCGAAAGAGCGAACCTCTTGCAAGCTGGATCTGAGAGACTCGATCTTCTCCCCCTGGAAACTAAACAGATATTTACGCTTGACTGGCACCTGGGGTGGGATTTCTAGGAAGTTGGGTTCAGACATAGCATGGACCAGAGGTGATACCACAATATCAAACCCCGGTCGATACTGCACATCGTAAAAGGTGGACTGGGCAATCATGGCGCGCCCTGTGCTGATATTGTAAATGAAGTTCTGAGTTTCCGATTTCCTTGATAAATTGATGATGAGATGGTTATGTCCATCAGTCCTCCAATATGGCAAAGAGTGCAACTGTTGCTCTAGTTCAGTAGGTTTTGGCATTACGAGCTCTTGCATTTCCCCCACTAAAATTATATACACACAAGCAATGTTTGCATTTTCAGTAACATAAACATTAGTTCTGACAGTCGCCTCAAAGGCTTGTTTAATTAAAGGGTCTAAGGAACTACCAAAAGGGTAATCGTCACTGTTGTAGACATAGACTGGAAAGCCAGATGTCAACGGGCAGCGTGAGTAGTCAAAGCAGTTGTGTAGCCTGCAGTTCCGGTTGGATTTTGGCAGGGGGAAGGTCGCATCATCTTTGTCTGGCAGCAGCCGGATGGGCAAGGAGAGCTTGGGCTGGTTCTGAGCCATCAGCTCTTTGTAGGAATGCTCAGTCTGGCTGATGACGTTCTTCAGCTGCAGCAGGTCCTGCTTGGCATTTTCAATGCTCTTTTTGCAGGCCTCGATCTTCAAGTTGAGCTTGGCAATCTCGCTGTTGAGCTCCTGCCGCTTGGCCTCCAGCTGGAGCAGCTCCTCGCTGACCGACTCGCGGATGCGGCACAGGTCTTGCACATGCTTTACCTCGCACAGCTCATTGCCGGTCCGAGGGCCAAAGATGCGCTTGCCGGCATCGTCCGCATCATCAATGGTGGTTAGGTAGTAGTGGGCAATGAGGGGAAAGAAGACGAGGATAATGAAGAGGGTGAAACTAAGCCAGGTGAGCCGGATCCGACTGGACCATCTCAACACCCACGGCTGGCCTCCGTTCCCCACTCCCCCATTCCGCAACATCGTATATCCAGTCATGAGTTCAAAAATCGCTGCACGCCCAATCACGTTGGATCAGTAGCCATAACCATAAGAGTTTTTATAGCGAGTCTCTCGAAAAAAAATGTTATTGTGCCTGCTTAACAAGAAGCCAATAGAAGGGGAATTTCATCTTCTTCTTGCGCTGACGGCTTTTCTACAGCTGTTTTGCTGCAGGTGCAACTTTTGATCCCGTTAGACTCAATCATTGACCTTCTCGCCCACCCCCAGCCCACCCTTGGTCTGCGGGCAACCGTTGCTGGAAGTGTCACAGCGTTGTCATGGTGATTCAAAGTCTCAACCAGCAGAAGAAAAACACAATGGGATCAAGCCAAACTCTACCGCTGCTCTCAACATCCTGCATTACCATCCAATGAATATGCAGAGGCACCAGCCTTGTGGAGAAGGAGCCAGAAGAGACTCGTATGAACGTCAGTCTCTGTCATCGCTGCCGCGCGGCTGATGCTCTACCATTCCTATAAGAGAACAATCATATATTCAGACAATGCAAACAAAACGACCCCTTAGTGACCTAAGACATCGCTAGTTTTTAAAAGCAACTGTCCTCTCTGCAAAAAAGCAACCTTCATACATGTCTAACACCCCCAGGGTTAATACCAGTACACCTGAGAAAGTGCCAGGATTCATTAGATGCGGACACACGGCTTTCTCTGGGCACTCTGCTTTTCATCAGGTTGCACGCTTCAGTGGCCAGACCAGAAAAATCACAGCCCTTGGATCTGGTTTTCTCTTTCTGCCTCTGCCACTGTCTTGCTGTGTAACTTTGCGGAAGCTGCTTAACATCTGCAAGCCCCTGTCTCGTCATGTACGAAACGGAGATATTAATGTACACCTGCTCCCTCCTGCCACCTTTCAATGGCGTGTTGTGATCCTGGGACACAGCAGTGCTGTGAATTTGTATTGCATAACTGAGTGTAATCACTATTGTTCTGGTCTAGTGACTAGAGCTGATGAGGAATTTTTAGATGAAGTGTTTTGCTTTCATTTCCTGCTGGAAAATTTTGATTCGTTGCAGGAGGAAGTTTAAAGGGAACGTACTTGTGTTGGTTACGATTACCTCCGCTGGCTGGCTGAGGTGAGAGATACGAGATATGAGAGAGAACTTCTGGTCAAAACTGGCAAAGTCTACACCGTACATCAAAGCAAAGATGCTGAAGTTGGGATCCGTTGGGTACCACACCACCCAAGTGGTATCAGCTTGCTTCGACATGCTTTTTTGCTTGGAAAACTTTGCTAGGGAGCGGAATGCCCACCAAGCATGGGCATAAAAATCAAGGACGTGGCAAATTCAGCTCCGAGTCTTTGGTCTATGCCAAGAGATTTAAATCTAGGCTAAATGAATATGCTGCCACTGGAAATTCTCCCTTCCCTTTTATTAGCATCCTCCAAGATACCTAAGTTTCTGGGATATGCTTTCATATACTGGACTTCCTACAGCACTGATGAATATAGTGCTGAGCTTAGCGTCAACTCTTGCACAGCCTCAAGAGAAGCTTATTCATTTCCGCTTCAATTTTTAATTAGAGGAAAGTCATCTAGACTGGTGACGGTCATTTTTCACTAAATCTATTTAATACTCCTCTCATCTACTCATCAAGAATTAGCAGATAGAAGGCAAAAAGCAAATCTCAGCTAAAGCAGAGATCTGGAAACAGGCCAAAGCAAAACAGAAGTTCACCTTAAAGGAGCAGAGAGAAGTCAGGAATAATTTTCAGTGTACTACACAAGTGTGTGTCAGGAAAAAAAAAAAAAAAAGGAAGATTTGATTTTAACCAGGAAAAATTATAATGAAAGGGGAAAACAAGTGGAGTAATAAAGCACAACTCCTTGGCCTGTTTTGTTACAAGGCCATTTGTTCCTGATAACGCCCCATGATTAAATGGGAATCCCCTCCAACCTGACCCACAACTGGGAGCTGCACAGCAGTATGGACACTTAAAATTAAGACAAATTTAAAATTCATAACGTTGCTCGGCAAACAGCACTGGTGTAAATCTCAGAAAGCCAGGAGGATAAAAGGGCTAAAAAGTCAGGAAAAGGCTAAATCAGCTTTCTGAGATTTTGGCAGCACAGTCACTGCGGGCAGACAGGGGAGGCTTCGGCTCTGCTGGCAGAACATTTTAATACTATTCTCTGTACACCAACTTGTATTTGCCCAGACCGGGAGAGAGACTGGTGATGAATGTAAATCCCTAGCGCTTCTGCGTGGGGCTGTCAGTCGGGCACAGGGAGCCCTGGCAGTAGCAGCACTCTTGTATTGTGCCTCTGGGACCGCTGCTACATAACAGAAGGGTTTTAGCATGCACCAGTGTACAAACCAGGCGACTGAAGGCAAAAATAAATAATAAAAAAAAGCTTTTAAAATCTTTCCCCTTCACCTTTTTTTAAGTTCTCCCCAGGAAATGAAGCTCATGCTGTCACCGTCTGTGCACATGCACCAGTCAGTCCCTGCTATTTGAACCTAGTCTTACGGGATCTGAAAAGATTCTAGAATTGCTACTAGTTTTCTGCAAACAGCTGGCCAGGAGTTGAGCATCGCCCTATTAACCCGTTTCCCAAGGGGACACACCAAAGCACATGCTCACTCAACCACCAGTGAATTTAAAACCCAGCCTAACTTCAAGGCGTAAGTGGGAAAACAAGCTCTGCTGGGTTTTTTTTCTTGGGGGTGCCATGTGGTAAATGTGGTCAAACCCTGCAAGGTGCCGAGACAACACCGAAACGTGGGATCATAAATGTGGCCAGGAAAGAATGAGGAGGCACGTGGATGTGCTGCTTCAGACTGGCCAGAGAAATCCGCAGCCCCAGAGGCAGTAAAGGCAGTCCCAGAGGTTATCAGCGGAGACTGCATCTAAATCTTGTTCCTATGTAGTTGCTTTGCCATTTATGAGCCCTAAACAGTGATGAAATGGCTAACTAGAGTCAATAAAATGGCAACTGAGGTCCTTGAAAAGCTAAATCCATCGCCCTACACACGATCCTCTGCAGCTGTTCTGCCACCTAATCCTTCCAGTGGCTCCTCTGGTTCTTCCCTTCAGTTGACACAGAACAAACTTTATCCTCCTGACCTAAAAATGTGGGCTGTGAATCACAAAAACATATCCATATGGTCAGAAACCTGAAGCTGACAAACTAACTCTGCCACTAGCTTGGAAAAGACCACATGGGAAAGACCAGAGCAGGCTGGGGAAGGATTTGAAATGCAACACGTGTGGCTTGGGATCAGTTAAAAGTACTGACTGTCAGTATGAAATATGTGCTGGTGATAAAGCAAGCACTTTAGACACACTCTCAGACTCTTCTTCATTACTAAGACTATTCCTCATCAACTCCATAGAGCCTGAGGTTGTAACACACTGTTATTAGGACCTTAAAAAAAAAAAGGCAAACTAAAAACCCAATCTGGGGTTTTACCAAGAGAGACTTCAGTGTTGTATATAAGAGCAATAAGCAGCCCTGGAGAAAAAGGCGGCTGACTTCCAGAGTTCCCAAAAAGAAGTCTGGGAGGAGGAGAAAGGGGTTAGTTGCTGGGTTCTCCAGTCAACTCATTCCTCCCACTCCCAAGTACTATTTAGTTCTTTACACTGATTGAGCCCCGCACTGAGGAAACTCGTGTTGACGTTATAACACCACATTGCTGCCTGATAGACCGAATTACGCACACACAAAAAGAGGCAGGGAGAGCTCTTGGGAAATCAGAAGCTCACTAATTACCAGAGCCTCTTCCCAAATGCCAACCTGACCGACTTCTCGGGCACGACACGTTTGCACGCTGCAGTTCCTTCTCCCACAGCACAGAGCTGTGAGACTAAATTGCTGTTTGAACGTGTTGTCACATCTTAGTTCAAATCCCGGGCCACATTCCCAGCTTTCCCCAATTCCACCGTGCCGGTGAAGTTATGGGAATACCTGAGGTTCTCCTTTTTGCATTTCTAGGGGATGGAGCCAGGCTGGTCTGATCTGTGGATGCTCGTGGAGTCATTACTCTGTAAATGTTCAGTCACCAAGGTCCTTCTGCAAACACCTGAGCACACCTATTCCTCCTGGCTTACACCTCCTTTTGTCCATCGCCCTATAAAATGAGGGACATGTTGTCCCTTTCTCACCAAATTTGTGAACAGAGCCTGGAAAATTTAAACTTACGGTCCTGCAGAGCATAGCATAGCAATAACTAACCACCAGGCAGAATATGGTGACACAGACCGTATTGTGTTTCCAGGAGGAAAATTTACAGGGAACCTGTGTTCGCTAAATCAGAGCTCCCAAACCCTATCTATGTGCACCCACACTCATCCTTATCCTCCTTCCTCATCAAATGACACGTTTGCAGCGTTATTGCTGCTGTGTGACCTCCACAAACATTCTGCTGTGCCAGCCCCCTCCACGGAGAAGGGGACGCCGTACCCACCTCTGTCATGCAGGCTCCCTCCTGATGAACGACGGCAAAGGATGTCAGGGAGTGCGTGGTAGTGGCTCCTCTGCTTTATCTGTCCAGTCTTGAATAGACAGTTTCTATTGCCAAGTCTCTTTTTCACCAGCACTAGAAATGAAATCAAAGAAGAAAAAAAAAAAAATTGCCTTGCTTTTTTTTTTTAAAAAAGAAGCAGGAAATTTTGCTAAAAAAGGAAAATACAGCACATTCCTCCCCCTTAAGAAAAGAGTTTCAGGTGAAACAGAAAAGAAATGAACACAAAACAGCCCTTCAGCAACGTCAACTTTCTACTTCCTAACAGTCTCAAAGAAAAGGATTACACCCCAAATCTCCAATCACTTTGGGAACAGAAGCATTTGGAAGATTTTCCTTCTGCAGCTGAACAAGGAGAATAAATCTATTAGGTGTGTGCTTTAAGGTACGTTTGAGAGCAGATCTTTAAAAGGAGCAGATGGAAAATTCACTCTGAAATGCTTCACATGCTACAGCCTTAGGGATCATCACAAGGGATTTGTACTGTCTTGAGAGCTCACAGGTACAGAGAAATTCTCCTAGGCTAAGATCAACGCTGCTACGCGCACAATCGGTAAAAGGTCTCGTAATCTGTAAATTCAGGGGATAAACTGCAACCCCAGCTTTAGGAAGCTTTTATCTAATCTAAGCAACATTCACCACATTTGCCGCTCCCTGCAAAGCCTGACCTGCTTCCAGCCATGCTCCCCATCTGCAGCCGGGCACGCGTGGGGCAAAGGGGTCCTGGGCATGCACTCTGAGGGAGCCCCTTCACGTGCTTGTCCCACGAAAAGTCAGAAAACCACGTGTGTTGAAGAAGGCAGCAGCTGACTGATATTAAGGGAAGGATCACATCGGCTGAACTCTGTTCTTCTGCTCTTCCCCTGTGCTGCTTGTGTGCTCTGTTGGAAAGAGGTCCCAGACAACACGGACACGGTTTCACACCATGCTTGCTACCTTCTCTCCAGCCAGGCATCCTCCTGCCCTGACAGCATGGGACCAGTGTTCCCCGTACAGCATCATTTCATCTTACAGGCTTCACAAATGTATCTCCTGCAATTCAGAAATCCTTGGCGGGGGGAGGAGAGAAAAGAAAAAAAACCCACCGCATGTGCAAATTGTCCCAACAGCTCATCTGGATGGGGAATAGAGCTAGGGGGAAGAAATGCAACCGAACAGAAAACGCAGGACCTTTGAGGAGCTTTTCTGACTTCCTCTCCTTTGCAGACCCTCTACCAACCTTAACTGGGAGAGGAGAGAGGGATCAGAGAGGTATTTGGGTACTTGAGGACAAATCCTTTGAGAGCTGCTTTCCACTCCACGTTCTTGGGGGCGAAGGGCACTCACTCCTGCAACCACGGCATCTCTCGCCAAGGACACTTCAGCATAAACTCTTTGCTGGTTGCAGAGCTCCTTTCTCACAAGCAATCCCCCTTCTGAAGTTCCATGGCAAGAAAACCCAGAAGCAGCAGCAGCAGCTGATAAACCCCAACAGGCGAGAGCGCAGGACACACATCTGGTTCTACTTCTGCTGGTGCTTTTGAGAGGTTATGAAGAGTGAACAGGGAAATCAATAACCAAAAGAGATGGTAGAGCTAACCATCCCGGGCGTGGAGGTAAAATGAAGTGCTGCTCCCTTCAGGATGAAAGTTGAGTTGCCTCATCATCACAGAAAGGAAAGAAGGAAAAGAAGGGAGGGAGAACTGGGAGAAATGCACTGGACACCTGGGATGGGAGCAGGAAGAAGAGGACTGGAAGGGTCAGGAGTGGGGATTCCTCCTGGTGACTACCTCCAACCCCAAATCCATCTGCAGTGGCAGCAACCAGACCTTCCAGGGCTCCAGCACTGGCAGCATGAAAAAGCACGCGGAGGTGGGGAGTGCCATCAAACTGCAGCTCTGGCCACTACCTGCTTAGCCAAAGCTGGCCCTTGTGATAGGAGGCCAAAAGACATTCTGAACTCAGCCTGACAATTCTCAGGTTCAGAGACCTCCAGAGGTCCCTTCCAACCTAAATGACTGTATGAATCTGTCTGGGTGCTCAGGTGGCAATAAGTCAGAACTGCGAGCAGAAACCTGGAGTCAAGACGTGCTGGGTCTGCCCCCAGCTCGAACATCGCCTTTCTCCAGCATCCCGGGGAATCACACAACCTCCGTGCCTCATTCTCCCTCTTACAAAGTCAAGGGGAACTCAAACTGCTTCAAGGCAGACAAGTGAAGAACTGACAGTCTGGCTTGCAGCTTCTTGTTCCCCATCTGGGGCACAGGGACAAGAGCATGCTCCAGGAGATGCTCAGTATTGTGGCAAGCAGAAGCTACAGATCTCTCTCCCGAGTGCTTCCAGGTACCTGCTTTGCCCTCTGCAAAAAGCAGCCGCTGAAGGTCTGTCATCCTCCTCAGCTGAGGTTAACTGGGTGGTTCGTGAACATTCATTTATTCTGACGAAATTCTTAAGACAGTAAAACTGCATCCAGTTTTGAGAGAGCAGGTAACGGAGGTACGGAGAAACAACTCGCCCAAGGTCACCCTAGAAGCTGCACCAGCTTAGAGTTCACTCTGCATCTAATTGTCCGCAAGATCATCCATCCTCCCAGCCTGCCTTTTTCCAGCGGTTTCCTTCTCCAGTGCCTTCTTGCTTTTTGCATAATGCATTGCAAAATCTACTTTACATATAGAGCTTTTAGTTCTTAAATTTATTATTTAGTGTTGTTTTCTGGTAATAAACCAGCCATATTGTTTTATTTATTCTCCCAGGCTGCACACAAGCACTTCTCCACACAAAGAAATACCCAGCTTACGAGCAAATCTTTTTACGTTCTGCAGTACCGTATGGCAGAGCCCCCCGGATGCAAAGTTCTCCCCCCTCCAAATCTCAGAGCAAGGGACCGCAGGGCAGAATGTTACAAAAAAGCTGGTCAATCCGTACAACCACGCAGCAGTTGGTGCTGTACTGCTCACCGCGTTCCCATTTACAAAGTGCTAAAGATTTTTTGGGACGTGGGAAGCAAACCAAGGAAGCGGGTACTTTGCTCCGTCGCGTGCGATGGCACAAGCTACTCGAGGAGCAGGCGCGTGGCTGATTTTTCTTCACCGCTAAAAGGGATAAATTAGGTGTGGGAGGAAGGAAGACTCTTTCTGCTTTTACCTTGAAGCAATTAATGAACAAGAACTGTCTTGAGGTAAAACCCCAGTGAAGAGCCAGGCGCTCTGCACTGTACGAGAAGCATGCAGAGGTCAACTCCAGACAGGAGGAGAGGGCTGGCTTTCCAAATGCTGACTTTGTGAGACACCTCAAATCCTTGGTATTCTTTGTGGTTTTCAGCCCTAGATAGCTCAAGCACGTTATTTTCCACCAAGGTAAAAACTACAAACCTCTCTCTTCAGGTCATAATTAAGCACAAATTTAAAATGCTCTTTGTCCTGGTTAGATTATAAGAAAAAAGGAAATATTGTCTGAACAGCAGAGAAACACACACAATGTTTAAGAGCATCTGACTGAGCAGGGTGGGTCGCTGTGGACAAACCCTGTCTCTGAGGAGTTTCTGCAGTTTGCCCAGTTCCCACATGCAGCAAATAAGCCAGTTCTGGAGAGCGAGCAGGTCCGCCGAGGGGCCTCTAACAAGCACGAAATCGTACGGGTGGCTTCTTGTGGACTTCAGCAGACAAGAGGGCAGGTCAGCAGTTAGTCCTCGTGACCCAGACACGCTGGGAAGTTTACATTCAGGGAAAGCCTGTAGAAAAAAATCAGGGAACCCCAGCTGCTACATCCGAGCTAGGTGCAGTGACATTAAATTCATCAGTGCTGCACAGCCAAATTAACCAGGCTAACCAACTCCAAACGTACCTTCCCTCCCTGCTCAGCTCCTTCACCTCCTGTGCATCTAACAGCAGCTTTTCCCCTCCTCGCAGCAAAGCCTTCGATGCACGGGGCGGGCAGCCACACGCAGCCTCATTAGCAAGCTGACGGCCTTCTGCGCTTTTTGGAGAACGCTTCATCACCACAGAAGCGGAGGCCACTCTGTTTCAGACAGCCCGATCGATCATGCCAAATAACTAAATAACCTGACGTGCCGTAATCACCCATATTTATATAGCAGGCGGATTCTTACCCTTCATTACAAAGCAGGCTCGAAATTGAAATGCCCAAATGCAACTATTGCCAGGACTCTGTTCATTTGGACTAGCTTCAAAGAGGGTCCTGTGGGGAAAAACCCCTCTCTCATTACCAGACACTCGAGTCACACAGTCCCAGTTAGGGAAGGGACATTAAATGCCTGTCTGCTGCCCTCACAGGCATGCAACACAGCAGGAACCCAGTGGCTCAACTAATCTGCACCTTCACTGTCCGCAGAGGTTTGAGGAAAAAGATGTCACCACGCCGCACACCATCATGACACCACCTCCACTGGGCTTGTGCAAAAGCTGTCCCTCTTCAACTGTAACAGCATCCTAGCCCCACTACTGCTGTTATACTGGTAGCACTGGGTAAACTGGGTAGACTTTGGGTTGTGCATCTTTGGCCACATACAAGAGTGCAAACACACTCTGCACAGAGAGGCTGAATGGCAATAACCACTTCTGGAGAAATCACACCTCCAACGAAAACCGAGCCATGGGGTAAAAATATATCTAAGGATATTCTGCCTTTTGTAGTCTTCTGAGAAAGGCTCACAATCGTCCTCCTTCCTCCTCGCCCATCACACAAATGGCCCCAGCTTCACTGGTCCTTCTGAATGGCATCATACAACATTTTCCTCCTGTTTCTTTTTTGGACACCTCCAGGAGCAACTTTCACCCATCAAACCAACACCAAGGCTTTCTAAAGACCCAGCTCAGTGGTGAACTAAGTCACGGTGAACATGCACTTCTGGCCATTCTTCTCCCCATCTGTTTAACCTCCCCAGGGCATGGCCTATCCCTAAAACACTCAGAGACCACCACGAAGCGTATCTACAGATCTCCCTCCTCTGCCAAGTACCCACAAAACGATACGGTGCGCAGCATCCTCGCTGTGAAAATGCTGCTGGTGTAAGCGCCGTGCCAGATAAACTCTTCTGAAACCAAGAGGTGCCACTGGGACAGATCTTTCAGATATCTGCCAGCTAAAGCAGCGTTATGATGGCTGAAATAAAGAAGTACAAGTTAATTGCTGTAGATATGCAAAGCAAAGAGGAAGCTGACCGAGTGACCAGCATAATGTACCAGATGTTTGCAGTCCAGCCAAAGAAAGGCCGTGCAGGACACTTGCACTATACAGGTCAGGACGTGCAGCTGTGGAACTAGCCAACTACAGCACTTCAAAATACACAGAGAAAAATGAAACGCAGCGCCTGAAGCTTGTGGGTGTGCTTAATGAAGTTATTAACCAGCAGAAGAGTGTATGATAAAAGATAAGCACCAGCAGAATGCATGATAATTAAATTTCTACAAAGTGAAGTCATCACTTGGACTTGAAACGCTGGATAATTTGACACACACTATGTGCTGTTTTGTCATTGGTGCCCAGACTTTTGCTTGCAAGATATCATAAACGACAAAGTTAGTCTCAAGCTGCATGGCTGGAGAAGACTAACAACATCCAGTCCCTGGAAGCGGCAGGATGGGAGACAGCAAACTCTGCTCAGCACGGGCGTCCGGCATAGAGACTGCTCCTGTTGTAGGCAGAAAGACATACAGAAAACACCGAGGGACAGATGCAGTAATAACAGACCAGTGAGGAAGGGCTAAGTTAGGCTGTTCTGTTTAATGAAGGCCTAAGAGAGAGATCAGGAAAGAGGGATCAAAGGAACTTGGCCAAAGCTGGAGGGGAAGGAAGGAATTAACTTTTTACCTGTATAAGGTAGATTCAAGCACTGAGCAAGATGAGATGGGTTTTGAGAAGCTACGGGTTATAAAAGTTAAGCTAAGGGTTAGACTGAGTCTGCCTAGAAATAAATTGATCAACTTAGTACACCCAGCTTGCCAAATTTTTAATAATGCACCTTTATATTAGCAATCAGGCAACTAAAGAGGCCTCTGCTGTGGAGCAGCATCCTCCCGCTCTGAGCTTGTGCCCGTGCTGAGGGTCCCGACGGGGCTGCTCCCTCCCGCACAGCGTCACCGCCGCGGCTTCGGCAAGACACAGCCCAAACCGACGAGAAAAACCCATCAAAATTGTTAATAGCACAACTCCCTAACTTTATGAAATTCCTGCAATATATATAATTTACATATTATTTCATTTTATTTGGACTCTTCCAGTTCCCAGCTCATACCTGGGGCTCAGGAGGCATCAGCACCTCACCATACTCCGGGAAGCATGAGTGTGATCCCGTAATCACGCTGATTTATTTATTTATTTATTTATTTTTTTATCCCACGTGTTATGCAGCATATTTCTCATGGAACCGCTGCTTCATATCTCAGTGATGGCCACCTTTGTGAAATGCTTTGAGATCCTTCAAAGTGAAAGGTGATTCTGCCAACCCTCAGGGCTGGGAACTAAGGGATATTAGGAAGAATAGGGCAGGACTGTTTAATGGCTGCAAACTTAATGAGCAAACACAGCACTTCTTTTGACCTCAAAAATTACTTTTTAGGATAAAAGAGAGGAGATCTTAAAATAAAAAAAAGCACGGTGAAATGCTTCAACCAATGGCACTGCCGCGTGGAGTCTGTTCCTCAGCATCCTGGAGCAGATGTGCTGCACTCAAAATGTCTTTGTCTATTAAAACTATGTCAGCTTCAGAGACTCCAAAACTCCCTGTGGCATAAACAGAATTTCTAATGAACAGCTGCAGGATACAGGAGTAGCCGCGCAAAATGCAGCTGCCGAGATCGTTTTCTTTGCCCCTCTTTCACCACCTTTCCTCCACTGCCTGAATCCCACCTTCTCCCAGTTGGGTCTCTCCCGTACTCCCTCTCCCACACCCCCATCGCCCCACCGCGTCATCCGCACCCTTCACGGATGAGCACCGTCAGCCCATCGCTTTAGTTCATCCACGTTCTTCTTCCCTGTGATCCGCTTCCAGCCTCTTGCTTCGCAATAAGTCACCTAACGACCAGCAGTTTGAGGGCAGATGCCTGGCACTGGTTTCCTCTATTGACATTTATTATTTCTGAAGCCATCAAGCATTGCTCATCTCCTTAGACCGTGTCTTGCTGTGCCCGCAGGTCTCCCATGGAAGCCCTTGAGCGCTCTCACGCCTCTCCAGCCTCTGCGAGAGCTTTGCTGCTGTTTTGCCTGCTCGCATCGAGAAAGTGCAAAAGAAAGAAGTAAAGGGAAAAAAACCATCATCGGGCCAAACCCTGTAATTCCACAGAACATGAGCAATCCTCAGGGAAGGATACAGCCTGAGCAAATTGAAACCCACTAATAGAGCTTTTAGCTTCAACGCTGCCTTCCAGGCCAAGGCACCAAAACATGACTCCTTGTGCAAGTCGTGGGGTTTTGGGGGTTGGGTTGGTTTGGTTTGGGGTTTTTTTTAAAAATCCTCTGCCTTTGAAATCAAAAACCTGTCAAGCATGCAGCCCGGTCCAAAGGCACTTCCCAACCACTTTCCTGAACCTAATGGTGTCCTGTTAGCTAGCTGGAGAAACAGCTGGAATGACTATTAATTGAGTCAGGAACGGCCCCTTGCCATGCTCAGCACTTGTACTCAGAGAAAAAATACAATCTGTTGGAGCCCCAACAAATACTTCTGGGAACACCAGCACAAATGAAGCCTGAATTCGCACTGTTTGATGCTGTCCAGCTTCCATGGGGTTCTCCAGTATCCCATAAAGAGCCTCAGTTTCCTGTTTTCAGGACATTTATAGGGAGTTAATGCTTTGGTGAGCTCTGTCCCTCTAATTTGAGCAAAAATAGCTGATAGGTTCAAAAGTTATTGGAAGACTAACAGATAAGACCAGATGCTGAAGTCCCATTTTATTAGAACACTCTAACATCATTAAAGAGTGTGTAATTCGAAGCAATAGTGTCTTTTAAAAGAAATCCTTATTAACTAGTATTGAACATGCAAGCCAGCTAAATACCTCGTGGCTTTGAGACAATCTGTTTGATGTAATCACATAACGTCCAAACGCTTTAGCTATTCATCCGCTGCAACGAGTAGTGAGACTAGTGCTAGCAATGAGCAGCTTAAACCAGCCAAGTTTTTGCAAAGTTAATGGCTTAACAGCTTCCCTAGATTGGCAGTAGGATGCGCAGGACAGATCTTATTCAGCGCTAACGCACTTCCACGGCCCAGAGGAAAAATTCCCAGAGAAACCGTGCGCCACGGATATTGCAGATGCGCTCTGCACTTCGGAGATCACCCAAGTAATCCTCACCCTGCACAGTCCCACCTGCCCCTTCACAACAGAAGGTGAAGAGAATCCAAATGTTAGCAAAGAGGGTACATTTGGGAAGGCTGAAGCTACTTTGGCGAGGACGCATCAGACTTAAAAATACTCCAGGCAGAAATCTCCAACGCACAACAGCTATTTTTGCTGGGTAAGTGAGGCCAAATGTCCTCAGAGCAGCTCAGAAAGGGGCAGTGGGACACTCTGCCAGCACAACACTCATGCAGATGAAGCAATTGCTTCCAACGCAAGCTGCTGTCTCCCAGCCATCATCCCAAAGATCAGATCGTTTCCAACTCATGTCAGCTTCAGGGACCATTTGCAGAGTAGATGCCGAGAGGTCCTAATGGACAAGGAAACCACAAATGTCTCTCTTCTGGCCATTTGCACCAGTTACTGTGGACACAAGAGTACGGCCCAGGATCTCTCACGCTGTGCCACCTCACTCTCATCTCAGTGGCTTGAGCCATAAATGGCTCAGATCGCACAAAAATATTGCGAGGGACAGCACAGCTATCTCCCTTTTATGCTTAATACCATACCAGGTCGGCTGGTATGTGAGTTAGCTATTGCCATCCACAGGACAAAAGCTGCTCGTGTGTCCAGGGTAAATACCTGATGTCCAGCCAAGAAGAGGGGAGATGTTCCGAGAGCCTGGGAAAGCTGCCGGTAAACACACGCTTTGAAAAGCTCAGCGATACAGCCACCAACTCCACTGTGAACGTGCCACGCGGACAGACGTGAAGGCATCAGCTTGGAACAAAGTCATTAAGATAGCCACAAAATTCACAACTCAATTTGACCACTGTATAGAAGCCAATAAAAATAATAAAAAAGCATGAGGATGGCTATATTAGATGAAACCAATGATCCATCCGCTTCAGCCCCTTACTCCTAAATGCTCATTTCCAGCTGCTTTGGTGCAAAATACTCATAAGTCACAGTCACAGAACAGCTTATTCAGAACAATTTTCCCCTAACCACTAGCAAATAGGAGTTGCATGAGCCCTTGAAAAACCAAAGCTGCCCACCAAAATACTTTTTGGAAGGAATCAATCATGCACATTTTCATCTGAACAAAGTCTGAACTGTTTAAAAACAAACAAACAAAAAACCCCCCCACATCAAGCACTTGGTTTCACAGCTTCTTGCAGCAGCGAGTTCCACACCTAAGCTCCTAAGCTCCACGAGCCATTGCCTTTCACTGCCTTCAAAGACAAACGCTCCCAATTCAGTCTGTGCCGCCTTCTACAGCGTTACATACCTCTACAGGGATGGGTGCAACAGGATTCTCACCCAACTCACTACAGACCCAGAGGAACAACAGTAAGAAAGCCACCAGAAGAACTACCACCTTACCTTCTCTGAGCTGTCTGACATCCCACCACATGCTCCTCTTTGAACCAGGCAGTATTAATCTTTTCAATCCCTGTGACCATCAGCGTCGGTAGAGAAGTAGAAATACAAGGATCCCAGTGCCAAGGGATAATTTCAGCATAATTTGCACTTCAGCTATTGTCATCCATCCTGATGGACACCCCGGTTCTCCAATACACTGTTTTTGCAGAGCAGCCCTCCCTCTCTTTTATCCAAAGTCCTCACTAACATCTACGTTCTGTTTCCATTCCAGTCATTTCCCAAATTTGTGCCGAGTTTCTTTTTTTTTTTTTTTTTAATTGCTCTCAATATGTCACTCTATATTACTCAACAGCAGATTTATTTAAACGTGTCAATGCTGTTGCATAGCAGATCTGACTGCGCTTTACAATTTAAGCCTGCTTCAGAATCATGTGTTCCCCTTCCCAGTGCTCCCCAGCAGGTCTGAGCCTCAGGAACTTTGAGGAAAATAAAAATTAGCCCATCAGTAAAGGCAGTCCACTGGCCTGCCTAGGAAAGCTTCACTAGAGATCCTTCAAAAACCCACCACCCACCAAAAACCACCCTAGAAGAAAAGGAATTTTACCAAAGAGCCAACTCAATTTTTTTCTCCTCCGTTAGGAAGCAGTATCAGATACTTTTTGTCTTCCATTTTCTACCTTGTACCCACAAGCTTCAATAGCAGCCCATCAAGTTAATGATCATCAAGAGCTTTGAAAAGAGTCCTAATACAGAGCTAATATCAGCTTTCCCCAAGCAACAAGCTAATTTTAGGTAATAGCCTCCAACCGCTCTATGAAAGGCCCAAAACACCCAGGTGAGAGCATATTCTGACCTTCGAAATTAGACTTGGGTCTTTGCTGAGAGAGAGAAGATAATGTGCAACTAAATCACACACACAATGTTTTCTGCTTGGGTTTTTCAAGCTCTCCAACCAGCAACAGTGAAGGTTTAGTCATTGCCCCCACGGACTCCCACTCGCACATTCACAGCCGAGTAACTGGAGTGCCTAATGGCTCCGTGCAGCACT
This sequence comes from Aramus guarauna, assembly GCA_013400195.1. Lineage (NCBI taxonomy): Eukaryota > Metazoa > Chordata > Aves > Gruiformes > Aramidae > Aramus > Aramus guarauna. The sequence goes on from VXBL01003346.1 coordinate 129,960, forward strand.
GGCAAGCTCCACACACAAATTCAACGCGAGGCAGAAGCTGTCCCAAAATGCTTATGAAAAAACCCTAAGCAAAACCAAGAAAATGTCATCCTTCTGCCATCCACTGAAGCAGAATAAATGCAAGCAAAGAGCACACCAAAACCTACTGCGGGGCCGCTGACGGATGCCAAGTCTTCTGCACGTTCACCCAGGGCTCGAACTGTGAGGTTGTCTCCATGGGCTTGTCTCCACTTGAGCTGTATTTCTTATGTGCCCCTAAGCTGACCTCATCCTCTGCCCCAAAATCTCCCGCTCAGTCAGCACCCTGCCTCCCTCCAAGTAAGGCTGGTTTAGGGGGAATTAATTCCCATAAACTGATGCCATCAAGACAATCTCCAGCAGCTGCTAATTCCAGATTCGGACTGCAAATCACGCCCAAGAAACCAAGTTCACAACCTCAGGAACTGATACCACAACCTGAGACAGCCCAACTGAAGACAAAACTTGCAGCAGGACCTGCCAGAACGGTTGCTGATAGGTTTCCAAAAATAACCCGGTTCTCTTTCTGCGGTGCTTGATGTCCGTTTACTTACAGCCACCTAAAAATAGCCCTTCCCATTTGGATCAATGAAGAGAGCTGACAGAAGTGAAAGACGCTCATCACTCCGCACACACGCAAGACTAAAGGAGATAAAATACTTTTGAAATGCAGCGTAGGGAACAATCCTGCGCTGGCCCCGTGAGAGCCAGCTGGATGGGCCTAATGATTCTTCTCCAGCAACAGCTGTGATTGAGTTTATTTCCATTTTGTGTGATTAAAAAGAAAAAGAGACAGATAAAAGGGAGAACAAAAAGTCCAAGATTTCAAAAGGCACTAAAAATAAAATACTTTGTATTCACTTGGCACCCTACCTTGACAGCATTTTATACATGATAGCCAACCAGCCCTCAATAATCCAAAAGGAAGAAGCAAGTAATTTATAGGCAGGGAAACCAAGGCACGGAAGTGTTAAAATACAGACTCAATCATCAATAAAATCAACAGCAGGAGTAGGTTTAAAGGGCAGACGTTCCTGACGCACCTTCCTGTATTCATGCTGAAAGACCCCCTCTCTATTTATTCTTCATGGAGCCAACGTAATTGTTTCCATCGCCTGGCAAGCGTAAATCGATGCCGAAGAGTTCACCAGCTCCTCACTAGGAGTTACAGTCCATTTAGCTGATAAAAGTTAACCGGTTTTCAGAGCCCGTTCACACCTCACGGGGAAAAAGCACTTTTTCAAAATTCAAGCATACAAGTTTAGCAGCAGGATGCCTGAAATTAATCCCTTTATTTAAACACTAAACAACTTTAAGTGTCTCTGAGCAATTGTAAAGGCTTTATTAGCTAAGGCAATGAAAGCCCATGAGCAGCCAAGTCAAGACGAAGCCAAGGTTATCTGCAGTAAGTTTCCAAGCATTAACTTTATCAACACAATCTCGCTCTGGAGAGTATTTACACCTCGGGGGGCCGGGGTGGGGGGAATAAAGAAGACAGCAACGCAACTGCAAAGGCTGCACTTACCCTGCCCACCTGCCTGCACGGCACCTTGCTGCCGGCAGCGGTCCATGAGCAGGGATGGATGGAGAAATCCTCCTGGAAGCCACTCCCATGAAGGGCAAGAAGGTGACTGGGAACAGCACAGATGTACCGTGGGCAAATTGTACCTCACCACTCTGATTGCCCTCTGTAACCAAGTGACTGGCTTGGTAGATGTCAGGTGGATCTGGACAAGCTTGAGAAGTGGGCCCACGTGAACTTCACGAGGTTCAACAAGGCCAGATGCACGGTCCTGCAGATGGTTTGGGGCAATCCCAAGCACAACTACAGGCTAGATGGAGAATGGACAGAGAACAGCCCCGAGGAGAAGGACTTGGGGGTACTGGTGGATCAAAAGTGGACATGTGCGCTGGCAGTCCAGAAAGCCAACCGTGTCCTGGGCTGCGTGTCCAGCAGCGTGAGCAGCAGGTCGAGGGAGGGGATTCTGCCCCTCTGCTCCGCTCTGCTGAGACCCCCCTGCAGTGCTGCGTCCAGCTCGGGGGTCCCCAGCACAAGAAGGACATGGAGCTGTTGGAGCCAGGCCAGAGGAGGCCACGGAGATGATCCCAGAGTTGGAGCACCTCTGCTATGGAGACAGGTCTCCTATGACTGGATATACAGGGGAAAAACAAATGACTGGAACAGGAGCCCAGAGAGGTGGTAGAGCCTCCACCCCATTGATGGTGAAACACGAACTGGACAAAGCACTGAGCAACCTTATCTACCTTTGCAGCGAGCTTAACTCCGAGCAGGATATTAGATTAGAGACCACCAGAGGTCCCTTCCAACCTCTTGTTCTATGATTTGAAGAAACGCCAAAGAGAAGGTGGAAGTCTTTCCTGTCCCTTTCAAGGGGCAACGGGCATAAAATGAAACACAGGAAGTTCCATCTGACTATGAGAAAAATTTCCTTACTTTGAGGGTGACCGAGCACTGGAACAGGCTGCCCAGAGAGGTTGTGGAGTCTCCTTCTCTGGAGAGATTCAGAACCTGCCTGGACGTGATCCCATGCAACCTGCTCTAGGTGATCCTACTTTAGCAGGGAGGTTGGACTAGATGATCTTCAGAGGCCCCTTCCAACCCCTACCATTCCATGTGGTTCTGTGAGATATCTGAAAGCTCTAACATATAGTAAAAGTAACTCTTCATAGCATTCTCCTGGGGAAACTGCTCATGTCTTGGACAGGCCTACTCTTCGCTGGGTAGAGAACTGGCTGGATGGCCAGACCTAAAGAGTTGTGGTGAATAGAGTTAAATCCAGTTGGTGGCCAGTCACAAGTGGTGCTCCCCAGGGCTCAGTATTGGGGCCAGTTCTCTTTAAAANACAAAGCTGGTGAGGGGTCTGGAGCACAAGTTGTACGAGGAGCGTCTGAGGGAACTGGGGTTGTTTAGCCTGGAGAAGAGGAGGCTGAGGGGAGACCTTATCGCCCTCTACAACTACCTGAAAGGAGGTTGGAGTGAGGTGGGGGGCGGCCTCTTCTCCCTGGTAACAAGCGATAGGACCAGGGAGGACCAGGGGGAATGGGCTAAAGTTGCGCCAGGGCAGGTTTAGGTTAGACATTAGGAGAAACTTCTTCACAGAAAGGGTTGTCAGGCTCTGGAATGGGCTGCCCAGGGAGGTGGTTGAGTCCCCGTCCCTGGAAGTATTTAAAAGACGTGGAGATGTGGTGCTTGGGGACATGGGTTAGTGGTGGGCTTGGCAGTGTGAGGTTAACTGTTAGACTCGATGATCTTAAAGGTCTTTCCCAATTCTATAAGCTCTTCGTTGAACTGATTACCTGGTGTCAGGGGGAAGTCTGCCAGCACACGGTGCTTCCTTTTCTCTAAAGTTTACATCTTGATAGAAGACTAAATCTGTTCAATTAAGGCACATGTACCACTTCCACATCAAAATTCAAGGTGCTTTAGTGGCATCATAAGACTTAGTATCTGCAGGAGGTGATAAACATCCATGAGAGCAACATTGTGAGATTAAATGGGTTGAGCTATGTTAAGAGACATTCTAAGAGACATCCTTTTAAGGACTCCTCTGTTCCCATCTCTCTGCTCAACCACTACATAATAATTTCCCCAACTTCTCTCATGTATCCAAACACACAGAGAGATACACAAGGCATGCACATCCCAGACTGGAACCTGTCTGTTTGCTTTAGTGGTATGAAAAAAGAATGGATAAGATGCTGTCTTTGAATTCTAGGTGTCACCAGGTTTGGGATTTATTTTAGAAATGTCTTATGTTGTCACTGAAAAGTGTAACTACTGAGTTTCACCAAAATCAAAAGCTTCTCTCAGGTTTGTTTTCCATTCACCGTACTCTAACAGCTGTCTTGCTAAAATCCATAGAAGACAAAAATCTATAGTTCCTAGTTATACAGTATACCAGTACCCCCAAGGTTTTTAAGCACAGAGCAAAGTTTTCACCCTTAATATAGTCTCGTAAGGCACATAGCCACCTTCCTTACTTTGTTGGTTCTGATCCAGAAGGAAAAAAAAAAAAAACAACAAAAAAAAAAACCCCACAAGTCGCTCATTTTGCTGACCAGAATTATCCAACTTAGTGAACATTAGCAACCTTCAAGGACTCAGCGTAACACCAGAGCGGAAGTCACAAGTGCTGGATGCGGTTCCCTTAAATCCTCTAAGCCTCTGCTTCTCTGCTGTAACAGCCATTTAAGTGCTGATAAACTCACTTCTAGATTATTTTAATAAAACTGAAGGTCAGCAAAGGATTTTGTAATTAAGACTGTCACATAATTCTCAGCCTGATGCATAACTCAAGCCTACTCCACTGAACGAAGCAGGAGTAAGGGGTGTGCTGCATAGTTTGAGGTGTAATGTGCCCCATGGGGTCACCAGGCTTTGCTGACAGATTGCTCAGAGCCGCGTCTTGCAGCAGCATGTGTTTGCAGCCTCTCCAAGCCCTGGGTACCCCACTGCAAGCACCTGCACCCCTCAGCAAACCTTGGCCACGTTTAGTGACAGAGTTGGCTCCTGTGCATCCCTGTGTACTGAGTAACTCCTCCTGCTTTACCAGCTCAGGAGTTGCCTCTTGCCCAGGGTTGTAGATGAAGAGTGAGCATTTGCACTGACCTGTTCTCAGCAACTCATCTCTGCATCTAAAACGCTTCTGACTCTCTTCAAAGTCAATCTGAAGAAACACATTGGTCTTTACAAGAAAAATAGTGTCTGATATAGGGAGGTCATTCTAATATCAACCAGTGGAGGGCAACCACACACATACACAACAGCAAGGATACTACTGCCTGATAAATAAAAACATGCAGAGTTTAAGTGTTTCATCTTTCCCATTCTGTCTTATTTATGTCTGTGGCCCTCCTTGTGACACTTAAACAGCATCCACCAAACAGCAGATTATATTCACCTGAAATTACGCAAAGAAGAACCGAAATTCCTCACTTCCCCTGCTCAGCAGCAGTTCTGCTCTTCTGCCCATACATGAGAAGGACCTGCCAGGCCACACAAGCAAATCATACAGCAGAAAAGCAATGCCTACCCCTTGCATTTCAGCATACGACCACATCGACAACATCCCTGGAAAAGTTTCACCACCTTTTTTTCCAGATACGAGGCCTGAGCCGTAATGGGTTACTCAAACTATGCAGTAAGAGAACACAGTAGCTGTGATCTAGCAGGAACAGATCAGCACCCGGCAGGTCTTCAGCAAACAAAGTTCTTACCCAGCTAAGCCATACATGCAGGATATAAAGGAGAAGGCAAGTGAAGGCTGTATGGATCCTACGCCATGCAGATAAGCCATGGTGCTTCTAATTCACACAAGTTAGAAGGCAGCAGCACATCCCCTCCGGCTGGCCACTTCTTTCAGGTTACGTGGAGATGAAAGGCTAAAGCAAGCTATTATTTTCAGAGGCTTGACAAAACAGAGAGCCAAAATCAGACAATGCTTTACCAAGAGGTAATCCAATAGTTTCAGCTGAGCAATTGTTTGAACAGTCACAGTGTTTTGGTACACAGACAGGTTGAACATCAATAATTCTGAAGTCCAGCCCAAGTAGATCTTAAGCAAATAGGAAACAAACCACTCCTCTTCCTTCATCGCCCCGGCAAGCTCAGACCCCCTTCCACTGCCCAACCAAGCAAATGTGTCCGTGCCCCAGCCAAATCAGCGTGCCGCTGCGCTGCCTTTGTCAGCTGAACCGATAACCCCTCAAGCTTGTCAAGACAAGTCGGTTGCTGTATGTGCTGCTGACCTAAGGAGAATACATCAGTCACAGCTGGTAATTTGGGCACTGGAAGCAGGGAAACTGCTCGTGAGCTGGCTATAAATAGCAGAGGGACTGGGGATTATTTTCTCCCTCTCGTGTACGCCTGCCCGCCCTGCTGCACAAACCCTTCGGAGCCTGTATCAGCCTGCTCTGATGCTCTCGTGATTCAAAAAAGCAGCAGATGGAGGGGAAAGGGTTTGTTCAGGAGAGTCCAACAACCTTAACTTTCATACCTCGGGGCAGGATATCCTGCAAGTAACGTCATTCCTCAGTACTCAGCTGGAAAAGCTGGGGAAAGGCAGGTGTTTGTGGGAAAGGCACAGGGTGACTCAGCTCTTCACCATCTCCTTTCTCCCTGTCAATATTTCAACACACTGGTATTACTGGGGCGGGACAGAGGGACTCGCTCGGTATATGGGAAGCCAACAACCCAACCACCTCTAATTTTTAAGGATACTCATTTCATCATCATCATTATGTTCTGTTGTAAGTCACTTTACAATCCCAGCTTAGTCTGGGATGCTGAGTTTCATCATCATCTGGGAAAATGTTGTCGATAAACAATTATTAAGGAAAAAACCCCAAAAGAAAGAGGCAAACAGAAATCAGTGCTTCTCCTTTGGCCTCCAAAGGATCTTCTGCACTCAAACCCATTTTGGCTACAAGGGTTTTAGTTGGCGCAGTTTGCCTGTAGGTTGTGCACAGCACCCAAAGCACCGTGCCGCTAAAACACTGTGGCTTTCCAGTCAGGGTTGGGTTTCAGTACCACAGCAAGAAAGGGAAAGAGGGGCTCTGTGGTTTTGGTACCTACTGCTGCGGCTATGCCTGTACATCCCCCTGTTCTCTGGCCCCAAGGCCAGTTAGTGTAATCCAGCCACTTTGGTGCTCTTAAACTTTCTCACCTTCCTGAACACAGTGGCCATATCCAACCTCCTGGGTCGTGCCGACTTCTGGCCCGCGGACAGGGACAGTGTGTGTCAATGGGAGCCAGCTGAGGCCACCGCAGGGTGGGTTATGCCCTGGGCAAGCGAGTCCCGGTGCCTAGGAGCATCCCCTCGTGCCCCGGAGCATCCCCTCGTGCCCCAGCGACCAGGCTCCAACCCTGAGCTGTGCGTCTTGGAGCAAAGCCTGGCCTCGACAGCCCACAGCTAGGAAAGGATTGGGAATCCTGATGTTACACTAGTTCAAAGCTTTTAATAACAAATAAATTCCCCTGAAACACATGGGAAGGGTTATTACTTCAGCGTGTATAAAGCAGACATTGAAGTAACAGGCAACTTCACTTCCCACCTTTTGAGGGGATAATACAAACCAGCAGAGCAGAAAGAAATCCAAAACATCATTTATCAAAGCAGCAATAGAATTTTCTGTCAAAGGAGAGATTTCACAATAAGGATGCTTTTGGCATGGGTGGATTCATGGCAAAACAATGAAGCAATGCGAATGATATACCATGGTTTCTTTGCACAGAATGCCGAAAAGCTTTCAGAAGCTTTATAAAATTAGAGCTGCTTATGTTTAACAGCTAAAATGAAAAGGTGGGGAGGGAGCGCTTCCCCCGTGCAGTTCTCTAGAAGCAGAGCTCATGATTGTACTCAGCGGGAAACACGCTACTCGTCGAGCACTCTCGGCACCTTCCCTCCCACTGAGCCGCAGGCACAGGAGAAGCTTAGCAATTTTCCAAACTGGGTCCTTGCTTTTGTCCCTCTCGCCTCTCTCCCTCCCCACATACTCTCTCCATCCTCCCCTTGACACACGGAGATGGAAAGCCTGATGATAACACCCCAATTAGGTTATCTGAAGCCTTGCTACTCTAAATGCAGGCACATGAAGCAGCAGGATTCCGCTGGTGACATTTGAACCACAAACGAAGTCCCCAAGAGTAATAAACAATCAGGTAAAGAAATCTGGAAAGAAATTACCCAGCACACCTCATCTTCTTGGTCCCCATGAGATCCATATAAAATGTGTTAATGCATCTGATTATGATCTAAATTATGTACAGAGGCTCCTGCCAAGCACTCTGTGAAGTTTCTTTATTGTTAAGTTGGAAGCTGTTTAAGAGTGGTCCAGTCATCATGTTTCAAATTAGATTTGGGAAAAAACATTTTCCTACTTTATTGCTGGCTCAGAACACAGGTTTGCGGGAGAAAGTCGATACGTGGTTTTTCTCTGCCGAGGAAAAAGCAGGAGAAGTGGTGACAGAACAAAAGAAGAGTCAGTCTATTACCTGTCCTTGTATCATAACCTGAGCTGTGTGGATTTACTGTACATAGACACATCAGAAAATGACTGCAGTTTCAGCTGGCTTTCTAGATGTTTTGTTTTTTTTCCAAAAAGGGGGTATAAACACCAAAGTGTTCTCCTGCATATGTTCCATGGACCGTAAAACTTTGAAAGGGTTTCTCAAAATGAAGACTTGATGAGAATGGCTTGCAAAACATCACGCGAGACTTTCACCGTGCCTGTAAGGGCTAGCTGAGCTGTTGCTTATTCTGCCAGCAAATCATCGTGTTGCTTGGAGGCAGGTAAGAAAGCTGTTTTTATCCCCACTGATCAGCACCTCCTTTCCACTGCAGTGCTGGTTTCCCAAGTTAGAAGCAGAGCCAAGGTCACCTTGCTCAGAAGAGCTGTTTTTTAAGAGGGTCCCATATATTAAAGCTCTTCCATCTATTACCTCTGCCCTTCCAAACACACAGCTGTAGCAACAACTGCATAAATTTGGACTGAGCGGGGCCCTATGGAAGAAAACTAGCATATACTATAACTAGCTCCTACATACTTCTTTTGCTCTATAAGTGCATATAAATAGATACACATACATATATATATAGATGCCAGATAGTTGTCTGCACCTCCTCTCAAGGTGCACAGCTCATCTTTGGTATAGGGCTTAACACTTCATATTCATCACTATCGTGTCCAGCATAACAGGCATTTTAAGGTATCAATCAACCACACCCAACCCCTCTGGTATGTCAAGACGGACGTCTGATATGCACAACAACTGCCGGACACATTTAATGCTGCTCCACAGGATGACGTTAGAAGTTAAGCGTTAGAAATCCACATTTAAAGGCAAGCCATTCTTGCTCGGCACGCACGCTAGAGCCCACAATCGAGCAGGTTCACTTCCACCTCCAAACGCCTCGAATTGGGCAGCAAGGAAAACAAAACGCAGACATTGAGGCAGATCTTAAGTCTAAAAATGGAACTGAGATGCCATTGGCCTATCTTTTAGCATGCGTTCCTGAAAACATCAACCAGGCAACAAGGCAATTACGGCGGTGACCAACACTCCTGCCCACGGTGAAATTCAGCGCAGACGTAAAGACCGAACACAGGAGTTTGCACATGTAAAATTGCCTTGAGCCAGACATTGTTACCAGCAGATCTGCAGAAAATTAAGGATCAGAACTACCATTTCTAACCACGACGGTAATGTAGCGGTTTAAACACCAAAAAATGCTTTAATGTAGGATCACAGGCTGGATCCCAGCCAGCCAACAGCACTGCTTTAAAAGGAAGTATTTATCTCTATGAAACACTTACTAAACAACATGCTAGGTGCTTGAAAATAAAGCCTTTGCTAAATAACCAGATTTTAACCTGAAATTCTGCATGTTGGCATTCTCTTCTGCTGCAGGTAAGATTCCCTTACACAGCATGCTTATTTTCTCTCTTTTTTTTTTTTTCCTTAAAAAAAAATTTTTCTCTTTCAGTTTAACTTTGAGGGAAGATGGAAGACCACAGCCTGGCCTCAAAGATGTGATATCTTTTGAACTCAAAGTAAGCAGGCTCTCACAGGAGTTGAGCTTGAGGGCTGCTCTGGAATAAATCAAAAAGGATTTACTCTTCCACTTGAACAAGGTAGAAAAAACCTCAGATGTACAGATATGTGGTTGGGGGTAGGGAGACAGTTAACAGGTTAAAAACAAACAAACAAAAACATAAAAAGGTAACTTAAGAGTGCCATTATTGCTTGATTGCCATGATCCCGTAAGCTAAACACTATCCTGCATGGTTGGATTTCCTGGAGGAAATCACCAGCACAGTTGCTAAGTCTGCTGGAAGCAGTTCAGCCAAGGAATATACGCAGCAGATGCTCCAAACATGACACGCAAGGACGCAGCACTCCTAGAGAAATCTTTTGACAGCTAGTCAAAACAGGGGCTTGAACTGGTCATGTGTCACTACAGATGCAGCTTTGATTTTTTTTTCCCCCACAGATTAGTATCGGTTCAAGGCCAAAAGGGACCTTGAGAGCACCTAGTCTGCTTCTTGCTGTATCATGGGCCACTACACTTCATCCAAGTTTTCCTGAGAGCAGGAGTCAGATCTGGCAGCCAAATCCCAACTTGAATAACTGTGGTGGCTCTCGGTAACAATCCACGTGCTACTTCCACTCAAAAACTCAGGCTACCAGAGCAGCTTTGCGTAGGATGCAACCGCCCCTTGGTGCCCCTGCGTCCCTCTGCCAGAAAAGACCATTCCCCGGCAGAGGCAGAAGTGACTCCACGCTCCAGCCGCTCCGCTCCATGCTTCACACTTTTGCTCAAGCCCAAACTCATCAGCAGTTTTGACAGCACTCCGGAGTTTGCCTGAAGGAGCTCAGCACAGGGCACACAATCTCATCCTCTGGCTTCATTACAGGAGCGAGAGGAAAACTGGAGAAGGAGCAATGTGCCGCTGGCAGCAATTTCTAGCCTCTGCAGTGAGATTGCCTGTGGTTCCGTCAGCCACACATCCCCGCAATAGCTGTGCATCAGTAGCCCACGGACTAATCCTTACACGGTGAACCTACCTTGGTTACAAACCATTTTGGGACAAGAATCTGCCCAATGAATGATGCTAAAGACGACAAATTTTCAGATCATGAACGCAGTTTCAGAGGCCAACTCCCCCCACCGAACTGTGTCTGGGGCTTTCAATCCCGAGGCGCCCAGACATTGAGCTGGCGAGCTCAGACCATGAGTGACATTCAACTCTGCCTTTAAAATCAGAATTTAAACTGCTCAAGTCAGAATATTGTGAAATGTCACTTCTTCGCCTGCAGTTCTGCCAACTGAATTTGGCTAAAACTTTCAGCAAATAATAGATGATTAAATAAAAGAGGCCATGGCCAAAAAATATGTAAGGGACTTGATTAAGACTCCATGGGTGGCACAATACTGGTGCTGCCCAACTTTTACAAGCTCTCCCCACCTCAGCATTACTTTAATTCGACTGTGGGGAGAAGAGAGAGGTTGCTAAAGGAGTGCAGAGACGTTTTGGTAGTCTGCGTTGAAATACAGCAAGGGAAGAAGTAATCTAATGCCAGGCATGGAGCAGACTGACACTGCGGGGCTCGTCTGTGCTTTACCTTCTGTACCTCGGCTCAGACCTGCTGTGCATCACACATCGACTCCGCCGCTACTTTTCTTCTTTCCCCCAGTGTTGCTCTCAAGGGTTCTTCTCCTGTTTAATATAAAAACACAAACAAAACCCCATGTACTTAAGAAACGTATTACACATCGCCTAGAGGCATCGTGCAAGAGAGGCTGCTAAAAAGGCTCCTTCCAGACCATCTCCAAACAGACGAGAGATTCACGACGTAATCGGCCTTTAGCCTGAAAGCTCCCATGGGCTTGACAATCTGGGCTGCTGAGGAGTATCAGAAGCTGGAGGATACTAGCCGAGGAAACGGGCACAGGATTAGGCCCGAGGTAAAGGATACCTCCTCGGGTGCTATGATGCCTAGAGCAACGAGGCACATCCCCAGCTCTTGCATATTCCTCAGCACAGCAGAGACTCACAAAGGGAGGGCAGGACATCTGTAATAATAAGCAAACTGACCAAAATTCCCTAAGCAAAGTTTGGATGATCTGGACTCCTGGTCCTGAGCCCCTTCTATTGCAGGAGTACCGAGAATATTAACCCCGATCCTCCTGTATCTGAATTTGGTGCTTTCTTTTACAAGGGCAGCATACACGCTTACGGGGACAGCCAGGTCCAGAAGAAAGAGGTGAGAGATGCTCTGGGTTGCCAGCCCTACCACTCACTCGCTGAGTTACCTTCACTGCACCAAACCCTGGCCCGTCCCCTGAAGCCAGGGACGAGGAGCCGAGGATACTTGGCTTTCTTATAGCCAGTACAAGCTACAGCAATAGAACTGCAGAGGTAAATGATCAGCATGTGTTACAAATGCTGCAACTGATACCTCTCTGAACAAGGCGACCTGGAGAACGGGTATCTCAAATCCTTTGTAGCTGAACGGGATGAGATGTGGGTCGCCGGCTCTGCACTCCATCAGCTCAAAGCTTGGAGGCGTTCTCGGCTTCCTTCATAGAAAACATTTCCGCTGCAACACCTGGCAAGTGATAGCTCTCAAGTCTCATACATTTGACCATTTCCCACAAAAAAACAAATTAAAACAATCAACTACGCTGTTCCGTAAGTGCCAAGGTCAAAGGGGACCACTGCAAGCCATCCAGTCTGACCTGCTGCGCAACACCCCATCAGCTCCACCCGCCAGTTCCAGCCTCGAGCCCAGTAACTCACAATGATTTTTTCAATCCAGCTTTTTCCCCAGCTCAAATCCTCTCTCAGACACATTTCTGCTGAGAACAACTGTCTGATCTCAGCAGCCGACCATATAGAAAACTAAAATAAAAATTAAAAAAATACCTTTTGCTAAGCAAAGTCCAAGGCTTCAGGACTATCGTTCAGCAGGCGATGCCTTTGCTGTAGGTAGCATTTCCGTTCGTTTCCGAACAAAAAGCGCTGCGCATCAGGGCCATCCACATCCTGCCTTCACCCTCCTACACAGCCCTTCGGCCAGTCGCAGCTTTGGCGGCCAGTACAAGCGGAGCGTCCCAAGCCTCCCTCTTCCCACCCCTACTCTTACTAATGCGTTCCATACTCGCAGCCTTTCACACAGTCCCAGCTCCGCCGCCAGTCCCGGCAGGGAGCTGGTGCTGGGCTCTGGTGACAAGGCTGGCGGCTGTTTATAAAGGCTGCCTCCATCCTTTTCACTTCGGCTAGCAAAACGCTTCCCAAGTGCCTACATCTCCGGGCTACAAGGAAGGAAACGTATCGCGAACAGAGCTTTTCTCCCTCTTGGCAGCCTGCAGGACGTGGCACGTTTCCATCTGCACAAGGCTACAAGATGTTTGCAGAAACAAGAACTAACAGCCACGACCCCTCTACCCCGCGTTTCTTCCTGGATTGCAAAGCTCTTTCCAGAGTTTTCCAGAAATCACGAGTGAAGATGTTACTCAACAGCCCCAGCTGAGGACTTTATTTCAACGTGCACTGCAAAATACACGCTTCAATGTCCACCCACACTACACGAACCCAGCATCTGTACAGGACCCTTGCTGGCTCTGAGGTCTGGAAATGTTTTATTGCAAGCTTTGCATGTATACAGTTTACAAAATAAAAAAACCCCATGGTGGTTAAATTCTTTTTTAAGTCACAAAGTATTCCCGGTCACTGAAACTCTGGACTCTTGGGGCAAAGTACTCAAGGAATCAGAGCATTTGGAAATGGGATATCCAAATTCACGTCAGCCAAACAAACCACTCTGAGAGCTTAGGGGTTTTTTTGTTGGTGGGTTTTGTTGGGGGTTTTGGGGGGATTTTTTTTTTTTTTTAAAAAGCATAATTCTAATGTAAGCTCTGAAAAACATGAGGGTGCTCATGGGATAAATGCTACCTTATGATAAAAGCAAAGTCCCTTCTCTAATAAACACTGCATAGCTTATATAAAGTAAAAATTACAGCATATATTAATGACAGTGATCAGAATATAATATTAACAGCAATAATAGTACAGTAGCACAGGCTGACTCAAAAAGAAATGCAGTTTCTCCCTACTCCCCATTGGAGAAGCAGTGGCAAGTGCTGTTATGACTTCATTTTATTTTTTATTAGTTTTTACAAGCTGGCTATGCTAAAAGGTTGCACCAGTAATTTAAACTGCAGTTGTCAGCAGAAGTGAAGGACATTGTGGGATACATTTTATTCTAGCTCTTTTATTGCTTGGCTCCTTGGAGTGATTCAAGCAGCTTAAGGATTTTAGAGGTACTGTCACAACAATATCTGGCCCTTAGCAAGCTGCCATTTAAAAAAAAAAAAGAAAAAAACCAAACCAAAAACCCCCAGCCTCTAAAGAACTGGGCCAGTAGAAGCCGTTCAAGAGTCAACAACTGCTGATCGCTACCAAATTATCCCCTCCCGGGGATGTGCACTCTCTGCGATGTTATTCTCACTTGATAGAACGGGAGGTGGCTCCAGAATACGTGGGTAAAAGCTAATTTTTTGTGGCTCTGCCAAAACATACGTACACACATGTGCACATCATGACTCTCCTTGCCATCGGTGTGAGCCAGCAGTGCCCTGGCACACATTTTCTGTGACGTGGCAACGCAGGTGACATGCTGCTGCACGTCCCTCGGGCTAAAATCTAGCGTGGTAGCGTGCGATGGACTCTCTGGGGGATGGAGCACGGTCTGGACTGGCTGACGGCACACACTGTAATTAGGCATCGAACGAGACCTTGTGCTAATTTGCTTCTGAACAAATCTCTCCTTTATCCTCATCCCTATGCGCAAAAATTAGCTCCTCTAATGTGTGCTGTGATCGAAACGCGGCTCACCGAGGTGCTGCTGGCACGCACGAGGGACCTGGCAGAAGCAAGCTGGGGTCCTCCAGGTTCAGTCCCAGGAGATGGAGAGGAGCCACCAGATATCCCCAGGGTATTTTTTCGCTGTGCCCAGCACTACCCCATCAATCAAGGGCAGGTAACTGTGCTTCCCTGCTGTGCCAGCCCCTGAAGGGGATAAGCAGAGGACTGGAGCGCAACGTGGCTGGCGCAGACCCAACCCAGGAAAGCCTCAAACAGCGCTGGCAAAAGGAGAAATGTTTTGAAGATTCCCGAGACAGCAGGCATCTGCTTTTTGTCCAAACATCCCCCCCAGGGTTCTGCTGGACTCCTCCCTATGGATAATCAAAAAAAGCAATTTAATTTGCATCAGCTATCCCTTGAACTGACAGGCCAACCCAACCACTTCTCCTTCCTAGACGGAGCTGGTACGAGATGCTGGCCTTCATCCTCGCCCAGCTGCCCCGAGCAGCGTGGGGCTGGAGGACAGAGAACATCCCACTGCTGGGACGTCTGCTGGCTGCTTGCCTGGCAGAGGACTCGCTTCCAATTCCAATTATGAAAACTAACCTGGAAAATGGGACAGGGATGTTACTTTGTGGGAGGGCAGAACAAGTGGGGGCATTCTTGGTCAAAGCATGCGTTACTTTGGGCACCAAATCGTAGGTCTGAATTCAGCTCCTGCTTCCCCACTGCTCCGTGGGATGCTGAGCTTTCCCAAGGTCCCAGAGTGCTACCCACGCACCAGCAAGCCGTGAAATGCACGTGGACCCCCTTACCCCACCTCTCAGGGTGCCTGCAGCAAGGGGTCGCTCCCAAGGTGACAAACCTCTGCTGGAAGGGCAGGCAGGGCTGTGCTCTCATCTGCATCGCAGATCCTGATGCAGCAGAAGGTAAAACCAGCTGAACCCGGGTCAGTCCACGCTCGAGGCAGAGGCAGCCTCGCTGCCTGCAGATCTCGGTTACACCACTGAGTTGCGGCGAGAGCCCAACCTACATCGCCTGAGGCACAGGGCAGCTTTACTTGGTGCCTTGAAAGTGCCTCGAGTACAAAGGTGAAGTGTTCTGCAGGAACCAATGCTCTAAAGAAAATTTGTTTGACCTGCAGAGACAGAAGCCTTAAAAGAGTATTAACAACCGCAAGTAATTCCTGCACCCACAGTCGTAGCAACTCCACCACTGCTGTCACCTCCAATGAAACCGCCGAACACCATGATTCCCAGCTGAGATAACAGACCAGTTTGGGTTGGAAAGGACCTCACAGCCCACCCAGTCCCACCCCCTGCCATGGCCAGGGACACCCTCCACTAGCCCAGGTTACCCAAAGCCCCATCCAACCTGGCCTTGAACACTGCCAGGGAGCCAGGGGCAGCCACAGCTTCTCTGGGCACCCTGGGCCAGGGCCTCAGCACCCTCCCAGGGAAGGATTGCTGCCTCACAGCCCAGCTCCATCTCCCCTCCTGCAGCTTCAGGCCATTCCCCTTGGCCTGTCCCTCCCTGCCCTTGGCACCAGCCCCTCTCCAGCTTTCCTGGAGCCCCTGCAGGGACTGGAAGGGGCTCCAAGGTCTCCCCGCAGCCTTCTCTGCTCCAGGCTGAACCAGCCCAACTCTCTCAGCCTGTCTCCAGAGCAGAGGTGCTCCAGCCCTGGGATCATCTCCGTGGCCTCCTCTGGCCGGGCTCCAACAGCTCCGTGTCCTTCTTGTGCTGGGGACCCCCGAGCTGGACGCAGCACTGCAGGGGGGTCTCAGCAGAGCGGAGCAGAGGGGCAGAATCCCCTCCCTCGACCTGCTGCTCACGCTGCTGGACACGCAGCCCAGGACACGGGTGGCTTTCTGGGCTGCCAGCGCACATTGCCGGCTGATTGTGAGCTTCTTGTCCCCCAACACCGCCAAGTCCTTCTCCTCAGGGCTGCTCTCCATCCCTTCATCCCCCAGCCTATATTGATACTAGTGGTTGCCCCGACCCACGTGCAGGACCTTGCCCTTGGCACTGTTGAACTCCATTGAAGTTGACATGGGCCCACCTGTCAAGCCTGTCCAGGTCCCTCTGGACAGCACCACTTCCCTCTAGTTTATCACATGATGCTACACTAAGTTTTGGAGTCTGGGTCATTCTCAGCTTTCCACTTGCTGTGGGTCCCTCCATGTCCCCCTTGGCACATATGGACACCATGCTAGGAGAGCTCCAGGTCTGCCTGAGCAAGAGTTAAAGACAGCCCTGTGCCAGGCAATCATACATTAAAGTCTGTGAAACAAGCAAAACCTACTTTGCAAAGTAAGATCTTTTAAGCAGAGGGATGGCTCTTGTAGCTGGACTTAGAGATTTTAAAGTTTGCAAGTTGGTTTGTTGTTTTTTTTTTTAATGTATTGAAAAAAAGTTTTTCAGGTCACCTTTGATGTAGAGTCTCATCTAAAAGGAGGCGGCTGTCAGATGGTCGCTCAGCAAGGGAGTATCTGTTCCCTGGGCATGGACTCAGAGCCTTGTGAACTCCCTATGCCATCTGCATATTACACGTTTGTACTCCAAGCCCCACGGACACTGCTTTGATGCGTTACCGTTTGGTGAGCTGGAGCTCCCAAAGGTCTCTCGAGATCACAGGAATCCGCATGGCATGACGTATTCAGTGGATAAAGACCCCTCCATCCTTTGAAACAGAAGTTTCTTGTTGCTGTCTTTTTTGAAGAACATTTAAATTGCATTTTTTCATGTCACTCTTGGCTTTCATCCTCAATTATCTTGCTCAGCAAACAGGACTGCATTTGGCACAGACAGAGCAGAACGGCACACACGCTGCAAAGATGTTTACTGACATCTGCCGCTCACCCCACTGTCAATCTTTAACTGCTCGCCTCACCACTACTGTCCATCGGACAAAAGCAAGTGACAGATGTCTGCTGCAGAGAGCCTCAATGAGCATGTGTGCACGTAAGAATTGCTTTTAAAAGTAAAAAGGAAGCTTTGCCCTAAGCAACCACCCTAAGTCATTGAGCTCACCATCAAGTGCTGGACGTGGGAGAAGTGCAGCATGCGGACTGCTGGAATAAGGGATTAAACCTGTCCTTATGTCTCAAAGATCCGTGCAATTACGACAAGAGAAATGTTAATACCATACCGCGTACAACAGGCATGGCCAGTGCCTTGTGTCTCCGGGATGCAGGACTGGAGGAAGGCAGCAATGGCAGGCTGGAGGCAGAATGGGGCAGGGCTGATGCGGAGAGCAGCTATGGAGAGAGATGCCCAGGAAAGTTCCTCTGCTTCCCAGGGAATCCAGCACTTCTCCTAAACACATGGTCTCCTCCTGGCCTCTCCAGCTCCCTGCTCCAACATAAATAAGTAAGATCTACATCCTCCTGGAAATTAAAAACAGCATCTCGGCTATGTACACAGACGAGCTCTCCTTCTCCCCAGCAGGAAAGGGGGATGGAGAATTTGCAGCCCTAGGTGGCCTGGAGCAATCCAAGTCAGTGGGGGCTGGGAAAGGCCAAGAGTGAAACAGACAGCACTAAATGGCATCTTGGTTTATCTTGGTTTTCTTTTCTGACCTCCTCTCTTCATTATCCAGATAAATTTGTCCATTTTCTTTTGCTCATCCTCACAGTGCCCATTGAAATGCTTTTTCCTTTACCCCTTGGTCACAAAGACATCACAATCTGCTTTCATCTCACCCTTTCCTGACAGTTATGTCCACTTGCTTCCCTATTTTCTGTTCTTTCAAGGCTCTCATCCATGCTCTTTTTTTTTTATTATTATTTCCCTCATCTGCCTGTACCTTCATTATTTTTCATTATCAAGTAAGCTACTGCATATCCAAAATTTGGTTTCAATATGGTTATTTAAGCTCATTCTTCTGCACTAAGATAGACAAATAATGTAACCTAACATAGAAATATGCCCGTGGAAATCACTCCCAGCAGGCAACACTAACCTAATCCGAGCAGAAGGCCAAGGCAATCAAGACATGCAGCAGCGCAGGCCCAGATCTGCAGCCCTGATGGGTCATCTATCCGTCCATCCTTCCATCCGTCCACCCATGGAAGGGCACGGGAGGCTGCAGTCTGCTCTGCTGCGCACACATACGCTGGCCCCTCTCCCAGGATCTCTCCACCAAAGCTGCTGAGCTGACCACGGTTGGGACAGAGATGTTACACAAGGTCAGGCAAAAGGCATTTCCGGCACCCCTATACCTGCAGTACCAAGGGCCGTTAAGAAGATACCAAAGTCCAGCAGAAGTTTGGACAACGCAAAACATTAAATAGAGCTCTTGGGTATTTAAGAGCAGAAAGTTTCCCAGGCTAATGCAGGCAACATGTCACATAAAACTGGCAACATAACCATCTGGGTCCATTAACTGCACTTGCTCTATAGCATTTGCTGTCTGAATTGTTTATGCCTCGTTTGAGCACAGAGGCTACCCAGCATATTAATATTCTGGAAAAGAATATGTAAAACAGAGCTAGAAATGAAAGACTGTTTGGGGTGCCTGTTGTTACACCAGAGTTACAGTGGGATAACGCAGGAGGGGTCTATAGGGGAAAAAAGCACAGAAGAAAATCCCAGAGAGCCTCATCGAGCTTCCACTTTAGCAAACAAAACCATACAAACAGTGAAATTAAAATCTGTTGTTACAGAGCAGAAAAAGTCAAAGATTTTATGATCCCACTGCAAGAAAGGAATTTTAAAAGGCTTGTGAAAAATAGGGATAAACAGTTAGTTTCTTCTGCAAAGCCAAACAAAAACAATTGATTTCCCAGAAACAAACCAGGAAATTATTTCCCCTCCCACAAGAGTCAAGGCCAACCCTGCCAGCAAAGGATTAGTTTCTACTCCCTTCTCCTTACCCTTAACCTTCAAAGACTATGCCAGTCTGGGTTCAGACTCACAATCCAAAGTCAAACTGGTTAGATATGTCCTAAAAGCTACTGCCTGCCTGCTGAGTCACCGGAAGGGAAAGGGATTTAAGGTAATAATTTACCTTACAGCTCACTAGGAGCTTGCCAACTCACAGGCAGGGTGTAGCTCACGCTGGAGACGCTCAACTGAAAGGTCTGTCCTTAACCACCTACTCCAGAAGCCACAATTTCCCGTTCACGTCCTCTTGCAGGAGACGTAACTCTGGATCGTACACTTTTAGATGACCAAGTGACTATCTAAATCCCAAATGGACAAACATCCCCTGTAAAAATCCGTAAATTCCCTTGGCAAGCTCTGATCTGCCAATCAGCCGATATGACAATGCATAAGGAGGGCTTTGCAGAGAGAGAGGCGGGTTTGGCATACGAAAAGGAAGAACGCACAAGGATGCTCCATGCAGAAATGAGGGGGGATAAGGAAAACAGGACGTTTACCCTGGCACTGTTACTGCTGTCATTTACCACAGAATGGTTTGGGGGCTTGGTCACACTGCTTTTGATACAGCCAAGCCATTTATCAACAAGGAGTAACAAGAGAGAGTATCAGGATTCACTTGTGAGGAAGAAGAAAAGGGAAAAAAAAAAAGGGGGAAGGAGTTTTTTCCTTAGCTAACTCTGAAGAAGCCACTGGGCACATTGCTACTCAGGCTCAAGGAGACGTTTAGGGCTAAAAACTGGACCTCTGAATTGAAGTCCTCTGTGGCTGGCTTGTTCTCCTTCACCTGAAGTCACAGCCCACTCTCGGAGATATTACAAATCCTTTTCACATTAAACCAGCTGGGTGGCACCAAGAATTACCGTGCAAGTGGAGGGATGCTCAGCAGGGGCAAATTAGCTGCTTCGAAGAAGAGCAAGAGGCACATTAGAATCCGTCCCAGCACAGAAGTCCTTCCCTCTTCCACAGGTAGCTAAAACACATTGAAGTCGCAACAATTCCCTTTCAGAAAATAGTCTTTAAGCTTCAAGTCCACTGCGGAAATTCAATCGAAAGGAAGCAGTCCAAACAAGAACTTCCAGCATTTTACTGTGCTAAACCACCCTCTGTTTCATGATGGCATTTGGCTTTCACAGCAAAAAATGGTGCAATGGGATTTTTGCTTTCAAGAAAGGGAACGGAAACTCCCCTCGCTCAATGCCACCGAACTGCTGTCACTGCGCAGAACCATGCTGGCACAAGGGGTGCAGAAACCACCTCCTGACACGCTCTCAATGTTGTGACAGACACTGCACTGCTACATACCATAGTTAGGTTGTGACCATGCCATGGACTTTCTGCACAAGCACAACAGCCTCACCCTCTCTGTATCCCAGTATTCCCATATGTAAAGCAAAAGTAACTGGATATGTGTCTCCCAGTAAACCTAGTTACCTGCTTTTAGTTAAAGTACAACTTCCAAGCATCCAAGCTCGATCCAAAGAGGTAGTGAATGCACCCCTTCCCGGTCCTTTGCTCCAACGATTAACGGCAGCCCGTGTCTACCTTCTGAAGGTCACCTTCCAAACAGCCAGTACTTCTCACAGTCCTCTCCAACAGACTCGGCAGCATCCAGCACCCTCTCCCCACAAAACAGACTTGTGTTTTGGTCCCTCTCTTGACTCAACAAACACAGCAGGAGGTTTTTTAAAAAGCTGAAGTCTAAAAATTTTCTCCCCGCTCCAAATACTGCCCTGCTGCTCCTTCTGCACGTTCTCTAGCTTTTCCCACATCTATTTAAAAATACAGATATCAGAGCAGAAGCTATTCCATCAGTATTTTCATAAATGCAGTTTTTGGAAATAAAAACATCCTTTGTTCCTATTCCCAGTTCACATGTCCATAGATGGCATTAAACACTTCTTACTGCACTACCACTCTGGGAATTCAAGTAGTCTGGGCTGCTCAGTACAACCACAAATAGCTTTTCACAGCGACTTTCTCCAGGGCAGAGCCCTCTTCCTCAGGTATGACCTACGCCACTTGCTCCTCCAAACAACTTTGCTGTGGGTCATTTCACAGATGATTGGTGGGACTGCAGTTTACAAGTCATCTGGATCACTCCAAGTCATTTATCATATTCTTGTAACAATTTATTACTCCGTCAGTTTTGTGAAGTCCACAGATTTTCTCAGCAGCGACTCTATACTTGATGAAAATCACAAGAACGACAAGGATGCAGCTATTTCTAAGAACTCCCATGATCATATTTACAGAGCTACAGCTTTATCACAGCCTTTAAATGACTTATTTCCTACAGTGATGAAAAAAGAGCAGAGACATAGGCTTACACTGCCTTCATGACGGCTTTGACACTGTTTGGTCACACAAAACTGAATTTGTTCAGAGCCACGTTTCACTGCAAGCTCACAGAGAACCCACTCTTACCTATAAGCATGAGATATTACACTCAATTCCTTTTCTCTATGGCCACAGAAAATTGATTAAGCAAGAGAAGTCATACTTAAAAAAATAAATCTGTGTATTTACTGTCTATCAAATCAAAATAACTTGAAAAACTGGCAAATGTAAGTATTCGCCCAGGGGTAAAGACAAATACGTCCTTCAACAGCTCTCACACTTTTCTCCTCCCATTCAGTACTTCTGCAGGCCTTTGCCACCACAGGAACGATGCTTGGTGCTACCACCAATGACACTTGATTCTGTAACTTTAACATGCACAAAAGCTGTTTAAAAGATCATTAAAATCCAGAGGCTCTTTGGGCAACTCTGATTCCACCTACCCTGAGTGCTGCGTTTTGACGCAGGCTCAATCTTCAAGTCAAGTAGGTTGTTTGCTGGTTTGTTACAGAAGAACATCTGATGCGCTTACTAATTCCTGCTGGGCAAATTGAGCAGAGATGAGATGTCTGTTCATCTCAGCCAACCTGCTATTAAAAAAAAAAAAAAAAAAAAAAAAAACCAAAAACCAAAAAAACCCCAACAACAACTGACTTTCCTTTATGAGGAAGACAGGCACAAAACACTCTGTAATGCCTTCCGTTATTTCTTTTGGTCACAACCACCTCCACCAGAAAAGAAGGGTCATTACTCTCCCTGGCCCCCACGATGCTCCAAGAGACCAACGCACCAGCCCAGGCTGCTGGGGTAGAGAGCAGCTACGGGGCTTCCTGCAGAACTCCCGACTATTGTGATACCTCATGCCTCCTTCAATGTAACTTGTAGAGCCTGATCCAAGATGTCCCTGGGGGGAGAGGGTTCTGCTGCATTTCCACAGGGCCACAGCGACTTCCCTGTCTGCCTCCTGCAGGCACTGACTGCCAGCGGCGTAGAGGTGGGTGCTGGAGCATCTGTATCCCATGCTCTGCATCCCACTGATGCTCTGCCCAACACTTCAGGGTGTGAAACACTGCCCTTAAGCCCACTTCCAGCCTAGATTCTTACAGAAATAAGATTTCTACAACTTTCTTTTCTTTTACCTCTTCTAAAAATCTTCTGAAGCAGTTCCAACCCAAATCCAGCCCAGGATGAAGATCTTAAGACATTAAGATTGTTCTTCCATAAGGACACAAGCCTCAGAGGCAGGGAGGGACTAGGACCAGCAGCTGTTACTAATGTGGGGACGCCTCAGACCTCGATATATCTACATATAGATCTATTTTACCATCTTCACCATTATACAGCAACATATAGATATGTATTTTCATACACAGGCAAACAGAGAGGGGATAGGTCCCACTGAACCCCACTAACTCTGCAAAACTAGATTCAGGGTCTCCAAAAACACAGACTGCTCCAACACCACTATTTCTTAAGAGACTGTTTCCAGCAGCTTCCCCACAATCACACACTCCGTGGCAACAGAAAGAAGAGCCAACTTGAGGGAGGTATTCAGCAATGCTTAAGCAAGACAGCTTTTCTCCTTCCTCCTCCGGTTCCCTGCCCCTGTTCCCCCACATATTTCCAAATCTTTGGTGGATTTCCAACTTTGGTGGATTTTCACGGGAACTGGAAAAGAGACATCTGCTGAACATCAAATCATTGCTCTCAAGTGCAAGGGCATGGTGACTTGAAGTGGTCACCGTGCCTTTATTTATTTATTTATAATCGTAAGAAAGTGTGTGCTTTCTCAGTCTCATTCTCCAAAAGAGCTGGACAGTTTTCACTAGAGTCTTTCCAAAAAGCACATCTCCCAGATGACAACTAGCTGGAAAGCTCCTAATAGTGTAACTATGATGTACTATATAAAGTGTAACTCAACTCTGCTCCAAATATAAGAATAACACCTTAAGTTACAGGTACTCCAAGGATTTTCATACGATTGGTTACAGGGAAATGCTAGCAGGGAGAAGTTTAGGAATGCCACTGTTCACCTCTCCCAGATAAAAACCTGCATCCACCACCTCTCAGGGCTCTTTACTCACCTTTCCCTGCTGTTGTGTGTTGCTGCATTATCCAATTCAGGCTGCAGGCTCCTTCAGAAAAAGACCTCGACATTTTATTCGTCCATAAAAGTTAAAATGCTGCTTTGCAAACAAAACCATCAATTTTAGCCATGAAGGCACCAGTTTTACATAGGCATGCTAACAAGTGCATTTTAAGCAAAATTCTCTTTAAATGTCCTATCTTCATGCACGGGCCACCAACAGGATTCCTGAGCAGGCAGAAGATCAATGCATGTTGTGATACACAATTAACATTTCCATAATCAGGATTTCACGTTACTTAAAAGCAGTTTTGGTTTTGGGTTGGGTTTTTGTTTGTTTTTTTCAAGTCTCCAACAATCATGGAATCATAGACTCACAGAATCCCTGAAGCAAGTACTGCTTGGAACTCAGGAAAAGGGCAGGCAGCTCCAACCCTTGCAGGTCAAACACTGCCAGACACGCTGCTGCTTCGCACCACCCCTTGCCCAACTCTGCTTCTCCACATCCAAGCTGCAAAAAAATTCTGTATCGCAAAAATCTGATAGCATCCTAACCGAGACCACCAAGAATAACAAGGAATCAGAAGTGAATGAGATTTTTGCAGGATGCCAATATAAGCCGACACTGCTGGGCTTTTCAGCTCATTACTTTTGGCAGCGCGGGCTCCCCATGAGGTCCCACGAAGCATGAATGACTTAATCAAGGGACCTCCCTGGGGGTGAGGGAGGCATGCAGGCTCTGTCAGGCTCGTGAATAAGAGCATCAAATCAAAGCCTGGGAAATCAGCGTCACCCTATGGAAAACTGACAGTATAGCCAGTAAATTCTTAACCTGTTAAGTGGTGCCTTACTCCCACCCCTGTACCACAAAAACTCAATTGTGCTGAGCAGAGCTGGAGACGCAATGAACACTAAAAAAAGTCAAAATCAGAGAGCTGGTTTCCAGAAATCTGCAGAAAAATGATTAATGCATCTGGATAGTGTCACACGACTGCCGAGTGGGCAAACTCCCAGTGTAACCTGCTGTTAAACCTTGCAGCTTCCAGTGAGATGGCAACAAAGTGGAAGGAGTTGATAGATGATCAGGTTGAAGCACTATTAGCCCACAGCCAACACCTGATACATGTCAGGTCCCCTTCCACATCCCGGTAGGAGTATGCATGCACATGCCCAGGCATGATTGATTTTCAAAGTTTTAAGTTACATCCTTTCAGTACATCTCATTTTCAAGCAAAACCAGACAGCAACTTTACGGTCACTAAGCTACTCGTGCATAGCAAGTGCTGCAAAATCTGCAATGACTTCAAATTCTTTACTATTAACACATTCTCCATATTAATTTTCCCCAAATGATCCATACTGGAAATTTATGTATGACCCTGTATTAAATCCCACAGTAACTATCTCTCTGAACATGGTGTGGAGCTTAAATACATGAAAGTAGAGTGCCTTAAGAGGCTGATGAGAATCATTTTCTAGTACATTGAAAAGGACAAACTGTTTTTATGAGTGTGTGTTTTATAGTCTGTTTTTTCAAATTAAAACTAAAATAGTTCCCAGATGGAAGCTGTACCATTCCAACTTCAACCTAAAGAATACTTTAAACAACAAAAACCAGGCAAAACTTCACAAAAATTGACTCCACAGAGGGGCTGACAGTGTCTTGTGTTGCTCAGAGAGGACTCGGAGGCATGGTAAAAAAAAAAAGCCTTGAGATTTTTTTGATCAAAGATTCAAATAAGGAAATAGTTTCAAAACGGTGGCAGCAAAGTTTGTCCTTAATTCTACAATGTGTGCATCAGACTGTGGAAAATTTCTTTACAAAGCTCCAGGCATCCATACAGGCAGCTGGAGTGGGAAAAGGATTCCCTTGCCCACACTGTGCTTATCCGCTGCTTAAGTAGCTTTCCCTCTGCAAATCGAATTTTTTTTTTTAAGTGTCCCATATAGGTATACCATGGCTCTAATCCTCTTCCCAACTCACAGCGCTTTAACAAGAAGCAACCTCTAAAGCTTGAATTTAGCTTTTAATTTGCATCAGCAACATCTCATGCAGACTACAGTCCAGCTCATCTCTTATTCTGGTGCTGGAGAGGCGGTGCAGAGCTGTGCATTTTATTTTTGCCAAGCAAATTAATGCATGCAGAAGTGGAAAACAGGAGAAGATACAGGAGATGAAAGCAGGATCCTTGAAGCTCTACTTCTGCTACACGTGAGGGCAGAAGTCCACTCAGCACCTGGCTTTATTCGCACCTTCCAGGTATTGCAGAGATTGCCCATATTTATAATTTGGTAAGGGCAGAGGGAGGAGCAGTTTGATCTACAGAACCACAAGGATGGAAAGAGTGGGTCACTTGGCAATTTCCAGCTCTGGAGGTCACTGGCTGCTACAGGGTAGGAGGGAACAGGAGGGGAATCACTACAAACACCCGCTCTTCCACCCTTCCCTAAGTCTACACAGGATGCTGCTCTAAACACATTTGGCCCAACCAAGTACTACAGGTTTTTTCTTTCACATGAAGCTCTGAACAGCCTGCTGCATAGTTTCTCTTCAAATAAATCAGGCTTCAAGGATCAAAGTCATTACCAGGGGAGACACAACGTATAGATGGAACTACTCTCATGCCCTACACGCAGTGCAAGGGTTGGTCTTACTCCAGACCAGCCAGGGTGGCCGCACGCCTCTCCTGAACACCACCTGGGTGTCTTGCTCAACTCCAGGGCAAGAAGCCATGCTCATCCACCGAACTCAGGAGCAGCCCAGCACTCCTCAGCATGTTGTCCTCTGCCAGAGGGATCCCTAGGGATCACCAGGGAACAGTGCAGAAACAAATGTGTCTGCTTTGACAGAAATGCTTGGGAGGAACTGAACACTGATCCTCATTTCCTCCCATTTACCTCTCCTCATTTCCTCCCTATCCACCTCATCTCCTACCTGTTAAAGCTGTCCTTACCCCAATTTCTGGCTCCTACCCCAATCCCCTTACTTTCCTCACCCATTTTCCAGCAGCCCTCCCTTCTTTTCGACATCCTCCTGCCAACACCAAGTTCCAATCTACGTTACAATTTCTGCTGGGCACAGAGATCCTGTTACAGCAGATTACCAAAACGTTGCCTGTGCTTCGCAGTTTAGAGAGGATCAAGTTATGCCACAGCTCATCCGAGCTCACGATGCTGCCAGTAACCGTCAAGAAAGCTTTCACTCTGCTTGATGAGGGAGAAAACTGTTTTGGCCAAACTGGAGAGGTGGGAGGGAAGAGAATAGCTTCGGTTGTAAGAGGATCTCCTAACGGGGTAGAAATTGTGCTGTTAAAAGGAGCAGGACACACAACACTGGCAGAAGTTATTCCTTCTCCAAACAATTTTGGGCAGTGCAGTGAGGAGTGGAAACACCAGCTTATTCCACACTTGTTCTCTCCTAAAATTAATTTTCCAACCGCACATCCATACTTCTCCTGGTGGCCACATCTTCCCTGTATTCACAGTTCTTATTCTAAAATGATTTAAAAAAGCTTCCTTCAAGCAGACAAAATATGCGATATTAATCCCAGGGCCATTAGCCCAAGTGGGCAATCAGAAACCCCTCAATGGCCCCAAGCTTTGCGGCAGACCCTTGCAGGCGCTTCCCTCTCTGCTCTGCGATCAGACCGCTCTGGCCCTGGTTCTGTACAGCAGGGAATAAGCAGTGCTTTCCTTTCTCCAAAACGGTGCCTTCCTTTCTCCAAAAAGCACTTTGAGGTCCAAGCCAGAGCAGTCCTGCTGGAGAAGCCCCACCACAGTTGGGGCAGGGAGCTCTCCCTGGGGCCAGGGTTAAACACAGCCCTCTTCAGGCAGGGAGCTCACCCTGGAACTGGGATTAAACACAGCCCTCTTCAGGCAGGGATCTTACCACCCTCCACGTCACCAAAGCCACTCTTTGCTAAAAGAAACGTTGAACAGGCTCTTTAAACACCAACCTCACGTGAGGCTCCGCCAGCAACCACAACAGAAAGCGCAGGTTTCCATGTTAAATTCTGCTCGCTGAAAACCCTAGGACGCAGCAAGACCAGAATAATAACACCAATTACAGATATTTAATGCAGTAATTTCAAAGCCAATTAACATAATGAACCTCCGTCTCTTTCAGATAAGTAATCTCAGAACAATCGAGTTAAAGGTGATCGGGCTGAAGCACATAATAAGAATGCTAAACGCTGATTGCATGAACGGAACTGGGAAAGATTTCTACACAGTCCTTCCTCAAAAACATTCGCCAGCCCCCCTCTGCCTCCACACACACACACAAAAGGAGAATCCATGGTATTTATTATCTATATTTTGATAACACACAGAGGGAGTAGCGCTGTAAGCTTTTCATAAAAAAAAGATACTGAGCCAAACCAAGTCCTGCAGCAGATGATTTGGAGGCAGAAGGATAGCAAGGTGATCTTGCGGGAAGCGAGGACAGGGATAAGCAGCAAGTCCTGGGCGAGAAGCAGCAGGTTCCTTCTGTATTCAGTTACATGATAGAGATTCATTTGTACTAGAGGAACAGATCTGCGCCTCTCGTGGGAAACACCCAAAGTCACATGCGCTGCTTGTTCTGTGGTACCCGAAGAGGCTATGAAGGACCCACACTTAACACACATTTGTGACACTTCAAATCAACATTCTGGGAGGAAAAAAAAAAAAAAAAGTCCCACTAACATTTAGGACACTAAGTGGTGGGGAAAGAGGTTATTTATGGCTTCCCCCAGATATAAATTTAATTGCCAAATCAGTTATAAGAACATTAATGCTTTGTGGGGTGAACGTAAGCACTCACCACGGACGTGGGACAAAAGACCCTCGCACTGACCAGGCCAGCAGGAGCCAGAGTGATCCAAGTCCGTCCGTTCAGCGTAGCTTTGTTTTTTACAGCCAGACATAGAGCTCACAAGAGCCACAACAGCCCGATCCAAGCCTGCTGTGCCACGGGAAGGGGACTTCAGGGTGGCAAAGATCAGACTGCCAGCGTGAGAATGGGCTGATAAGGCCATACCACAGCTAATGAGGATTTCCTGCTTTTGAAGCTGTAGAAACAGTTTAATTTTTTTTTTCTTTTTTTAGAAATTAACTGAAAGTGTCAGTATGGTTAGTACAAATGGCATGAGAAGGAAGTAAGAACAAATAGGGGGAAAAAAAGGGAATGAAATCAGGGCACACAGCCTCTGCCTACAATCTAAACCTGTCTCCTTGTCCACCGTTCCTCATCTGGGACACTTCTCTCCTTCGCTTCCAGCTCCACCACAATCCTTACTCCATTTGTCATCCAGTTCCTCCAGCTTTGGTCCTCTCCCTCCCATCAGAGCAGTGCTCCAGGAGGCTCCAGTAGATACGCTAGGATTTCTTCCTCTGCTTCTTCACGTAGAGTCATCCCAAAACGTTCAGCCTTGCTGTCCCAACTCTCCACCTGCATCCCTTGTGCCTCCAGCATCAAACTGGATGCCTCAGAGGTTCATCTCACCCCAGATGCCAACCACTGCGCTGAAAGCTTGCTATCCCTGACAGCGGTACCAAGGCTCAGCCTTTGACATGTTTGCATGCAAACTCAAAAACGCTACACAAGAGATCAACACCACCCACAAAAACAACGCAGCCCAAAAAGAACAAGCCAGTGGACATAAAAGATGCAAAGTGCTTAACCCAGACACTTGGAGGGCACAACCATTTCTCTTCCCAGGCAGAAAGGCTTGATCACTTTTAATAACCATGAATCTCACAGTTCCTCAAATAATACACCCTGTAGACATGCAGAAGACTTCAAGTCTAAGCTCACGACATGAACAAGGTTGTTTTATCTACTAAAGCTTTTGCGCTATCACTTCAAACCATGGCAAAATCCACCCCACGATTCAGAAAAGGACAAGTACCAACGATACGTTTCAATGAGCACTGAATTAACAAATTGATCAAAATAACATACAGTTAGATTATCAGACCAGTCACACCAGTACCACCTGTTAGCATCCATGCTGGAATGGACAAGCAACCCCACACTGCCAGCTAAGCCTTGTTATAAACAGCCATCACCTCTAAGTTGTCACATTCAACAGTAAAGAGGAGCTTTGCTGTTTATGTGGCTAGGGACTAACAGGGAACCATGCTGAAACTGCCTCCTCTGCAAGCTACCTTGTCATTGCCTGGATGTACAACCAGCAGCACCAATTACCAGAACTTTGAGATATCAGAAAGCAGTAATTAGGCAAATTAAGGCAAGGAAGAGCTAAATGATTTGCAGTCAGTAACGGAGGAATGAGTGGCATTTAGGAGTCTCTTGTTTATATCCCTGTTCCTGAAGCCCTAACACAACTCCCATGAGACCAATTCACATGGGAGCTACTGGGATGAAGCACTGGCATCTCAAAACCCGCTGCGAGGTGAGAAAGCCGTGCTGCAGCCAAAACCAACTTTCTCTCTGCTCCCTTCCTCTCCACCCACAGAGACAAGCGTTCTGCTGGCTGAGTGATTTCAGGCAAGATGTAGAACTCGACTGAAAACAGAAAGCAAAACAAACAAGAGTCTCTCACCCCCCGGTGCTTGCGGCTCAGAGAGCTGAAGGGACGCTTACTTGGCTGGGCTGTCCAAGACACACCGTACAATACATGCTCTTTTGTGAGCGAGCAAAGCTACAAACAGAAGGAAAAAATAAAAGCCTATCCGGCACTGCAGCAGCAGGAGGCATTGCCAGGGATCTCACAACCCAGCTTTGGGAAGCCCGCTGCTGTGCGGGGGACGATGAAGCTGGTCCGGCCCCATGGCTTCCTTGAGAAAGCGCCACAGGGAGCAGAAGAGAGGGCTAAAGCTTACAGGACCAGACTCCAGTATCCTGATACTCCAATTACCCTGGAGAAAGGAGTAGCTAATTAATAGGGAGTCATGGGATAGAAGTGAGCAGCTAGATATTTAGGATTAATTTAATTACCTCAGCCTCAAAAGCACCCCAAAATTACAGCAACAAGGTATTCTCTTTAGAGCACCCCCCTAGTACAACAATACTTACTACCTATACTCCAACGGCAGCTCTTGACGTCTCCAGCAGTAGAGATTTCCTTGGGAAAGGTTTCTGGCAGCCTAGCTGATTTTCAATGTTAGGATGTAATAAAAAAGGAAATTCATGAATTGGCTGCAGCAATCTGAGGCAGATTTGTGGCCAGAGCACCATTGCTACATGCTGCAGGGAACAAAAGCTACTTTGATCTTGTTCCCTACCCTCTCCACTCCAGCTGTAACACTAGGCAATGCCACACACTCTCCAGACCCTCAAAATGCCCACATGTGCTCTCCCGCTCGCTACCCTCGACGTAAAAATCACCGAAAAGGGGACTCAATGGGACTTTGAAAGATTGTCCAGTGCATCCACCATCCCAAGGGGCCCTGCTCAAGCAACCAGTCTTGACAGACCGTGCTCCTGAGCTGGTTTAGGAAGGGAGCATTGCCTGGCTCTCCCAATGGCCCACCAAGCACCAGCTGTTTCACAGTGCTCCCAGCCAGGCGAGCATGTGACAGCGATGATTCGGCCAAGGAGGAGCTGAGTACACTAATTGTGCTGGTAACAGATAAACCACTCATTCTAGCTTTATCGCTGGTCTATGTCACACGGCTGCTGCCTTCTGTTTCCTTTGCTACTCTTGCTCACTCTTAAATTCATCTAGAGCATCTTTAGGCTCGGATAGTCTCTTGCAATGCACCCGTGTCATGCCACGGTGTCCTAAGATGGGGTCTGAGCTCCACCGAGGCCTGCAGGCACTCCTGTAATACAAATAAAAGAATAAATCAAACTGCCAAGAAATTAATCTAACAAGCTGCCTGAATGCACCCTGCACTATAGGATTCCTACAACAAAGATGCATTTGGAGAGGCCCGTCTGCCCAGCGAGCTGTAGGGAGCAATCCGTATTAATGCTCTCGCTATTTTTAGCTTTGCAGATCAGGGGTAACTGACTCGTGCTTCCTGCCCCCGGACACAACATCTGGGCTCTTTATGGTCATTCAAGATCTTTTCCCACAATGCAGAGCCCAGAATGTGGCAAGGTGGAGCACTGGAGGGGAAGAGGCAGCAAACTTTCCAAATTAGCAGCAAAGAGCAGAGGGTTGCAGTAATTCTACAGCTGGGATAGCTCAGCAGCAGTGATTACAGTCTGCCCACTTAATTTGCCAGTTTCTATTAGAGACACAGTAGGAGGAAATTCTTGTACAGTAGTTAAAGCAAGGGATGGGGTGTCGGGTGACTGGGGTTTTATTCCCAGCTGTGTCTCAGACCTTCCACAACCTCAGGGAATTCGCTTCATCCGCTCCGGTTCCCTCGCTTGCAGCATTCCTCAGTAATTCACAAGGGATCTCATGGGTTACAAATAGCAGCTGAGACTAGAAATATAATCAAGAACAACTTCCTGTTCAGCAGGATGTAAAGCATCTTACAAATTTGCTTGTAACAAGACCAAAAGATGTAACTACACAAAATTCATCGATCTGCACACTCCAACCATCCAACTTTTATAGGGCTGAAAGGGGACACCCATGCCAAGCCATGCCCGTTGCCCCATTATTTAATGACATATGCTTTGATGGTCTCACAAGATGAGAGAGGAAAAATAAATAAATAAATAAAATCAAGAATCAAGCACCTTTCACTAGTCTGGCTGAAATTATTTCATAGCTCTGACTCTGAAATCAAACCTGAGCGTGGGAGCGAGACATGCCAGGAACATGCAAGAACTCTTACTGGAGGCTTTCTGGCCCCTCAACTTCAATCACGCCCAAACTTCGAGCTTAAAAATAAATAAATGAGCAACACAGACGGACACCAAGTTAAAAACAATAAAAGAATAAAAGGAAGAAGGAAAGAGGTACTTATTTCTGACACTTCACTCACACAGCTCTGAAGTTTCTGGTTTGCTTCGAACTGAATGTATTCTAATATCTGAGAAGTTTTGCTAATTTTTCTTTGCAGGGGGGCAGAGCAGTGCTAGTTCTTTGTAAAATGCTCTGAGGTCCCCAAAAAGAGGGCCAAAACCAATTAATGGTGCGCTTTCCAGATCAAAACTCTTGCACCACATTGACTGGAAAACATTGAGATAATCCATTAACTCCACAGAGGAGCTTCAACACCACAAAACCTATTTGGGGTAATCTGGAAAGAAAAGATGTGGCAGAAATGGAAATCATCAGCAACTGCTCCTGTCTCTTTTTGCATATCCTTACCTACCTGCAGCACGGTGATTCAATTAGTTAATCAGCATGTCTGTGTTATTCATGGCTCAGACCCGTGGAAGAAAGGCAGTGTCACAGCAGTGCTTCAAACAGATTTAAATCATCATAGGCCAGTCTGAAGGCAAAACACGTAACACTGAATGAAGCAAGCGGCCAGAAAGCAGACCAACAGCTATGCTTTGCTTTCAGGTTGAAGTGTCACGCGTACCACTCAGTAACACTGACCTACTTGTCCCTAAAAAAAGGGCCACACAAACAGCCAACAACTCCATCTCGTGCGCTGCTGCGGTACACAGCTCCTACAGGTCCAAAATCTCTCTGGAAAATACATTACAAAGAATACAGCATGAGTGGGACCTTCCAAGACCGCTCCAGCTTTCACAAAAATAATTGCTATTTTTGCCACTGTGATCTGCAAGGGCAGAGTTGGAGCAAGGCTGCATTTAGGAAATCCCAGATCGCACCTTTGCATTCCAACAACATCTTTTGGCCGACAGGTCCCCAATGTTAAGACCTCTCTGTAATCATTCCAGGATGAAAGGGCAGACAGACTTCATTTTTTCAGAAGGAAAGCTTTCAAATCTGCAGGAGTGTTTCAAAAATGATCATTCACGCTCGCCAATCCAAACAAAAACCCACATGCAAGTACATGGGAATGCTAAAGAGAAACAGCCCACGCAGCAAGCGGCATTACACAGCCCTACAGCCCCAGCAGACCAGGCAACCTGCTGCTGCTCAAGCCAGAGCCATCACTCGAGCAATACGTACGTGGAGGCAGAATAAAGTCAGGGGGAATGGCCCAGTTGTTGACTGAGAGCCGGAGAGCCTCAGCCCATTCATTTGACAGCTCGGAAGCACGCCGTATACAAGCAGGGTACCAACAGAAACCTAAATCAAAGCCTCACACCCAATTCATGGCACCTTGTGAGGTCTGAAGTGACGGCTTTACTTTGAATCAAATTTTTACTTGTGGCTTTGAGTCACGTTCAGAAGTTCAGTACTAAAGCAGACTTTGCAAAGAGCAAAAGGCTAAACGATAACTCATAATAACGAAGAGCCAAGGAGACACTGATTAGTTTGCAGGGCAGCAGTGACACATGAAGTTGAGAGGACTTGACCCCTCCTTGGACTTGCCCAGCTAACCCTAACACCAACCTCTTCCTAGGACTTCCTAGAAACAGATCCTGCTGCCCAGCACCATTTATAAGCACAAGACTGGGAGCCCTGCAGGGTTCTCTTGTTTCGTTTGCAAGCAAAGAACTTCAGAAAATTCTTCAAATAAAAGTTTCCTGAACACCAGCCACAACTTCTGAATCAACACTCCGGTGGCAGATTCCTCCTCTATCCCAGCTGATGGTGTGATGTCTCTTTACTTGCCAAACACCTGCTCATCAGAAATGAAGCTTAGCGCTTTATAGCATGAAACAGACTTTGCAAACATATGAACTAACCATGCAAATGAACCATTTGTTCAGGCTTCACGCACAGCAGCCCATTCCTCAGCAGATCTGGCATTCAGAACGGCAGCGAGACGCAGCCTAGGCAGCTCGTGGGGATCACTCCAAGCCGGAGAGGCACAACTGGAGCCCCGAGAGCTTCAGTCAGTCACTCAGTCCTGGATTCTTCTAAATCCTGTCCCCCAGCGAGCTGTTCTGATTCAGCCCAGAACAAAAGGCAGAGCCATCAGTAGGGAACAAGAGCACTAGCAGACACTGCACACATCTGAATAAACATTCAGGACTTGACAGAGCCTCCAGTCCCCCTGATCTCTTGAAGACCTGAGACTTGTGTGATGTTTGTTTGGCATTGAACTGCTTCAGCGTGCCACGAAGATGTGCAATGTCAAGCAGCTGCATGCCATTAACGCAAGCATCACTGTCTTCAATTAAAATGCCTCCATTTCGTACAAGAAAGGGAGCTCTGCATCTTCTTTAATTTTGCAACGTGCACTTTATACCACACAGACTTTTCCAGAGCCTCTGCAGAATTTCCCTTGCAGTGAAGGGAACTGTAACCTGGGAAACTTGACATGATGGAGGCATTTCGGCAGAGGCAATCACGTTAAGTATGGCAGGAACTGGATCAGCATAGGCTCAAACACAGACTTCACCTTTGCTCAAACTGGGGACAACAAACCCAGATTCAGACTTCAGCCATACAAATAAACTGTCATTCCCAATGAGTAAGTTTTACCCTTGTGCTTTGACTTCCACGCAGCAATTTCTTCTGCTAAAGTCTCAGCATCTCCACAGATGATCAACAGGGTCAACTAAACAGAAGAGACTGAACACCTGTACGTAACACTCACTGAAAATTATGCACAGGTACTTCATCCCATGCAAAGCTACTCAAAACAGTCCCCTTCCTACATGTATTGTATGCCAACTCCAAAGTCTATTGGTGTAGAAGGGCTGTCCACATCACGTACACAGCAGTTTGCTCCTTCAACCATTATTTTTTTCTTAAGTATGGGTGTAGTAAGAAATAGATATACACAAAAGGCAATTCAAAGACATTTAGCTGACCTAAATAATGGTAATTTCCTGGTAATTTCACTTAACTTTGGAATTTGCAATACCTCATGCAATCAACACACACTGGCCACACAGATAAAAGCTGGTGGCTTTAACTTTACTATCTGGAGACAACAATGTGTACATCTCTGGTAAGCACCCAGCTGTTGTAAAGAACAACCACAAGACTGAAAAGTCTTGGATCTCCTTTTAGTTTGCTTCTAGAAGGAGGTGATTCTAGCCTGCAAAATCTAAAGTACTAAAGAGAATCAAACCAAAAAAACAGTAACTTGCTTTCACTGTATCGGTCCATAGAGTCCCAGATCCTTTAGATGAGAAATCCTCTC
The DNA here is from genome assembly GCA_013400195.1 of Aramus guarauna. Classification (NCBI taxonomy): domain Eukaryota; kingdom Metazoa; phylum Chordata; class Aves; order Gruiformes; family Aramidae; genus Aramus; species Aramus guarauna. The sequence continues at coordinate 165,766 of VXBL01003346.1, forward strand.
CACGAAAGGCGCATATGAAGGTTGAAAGCATAGCAGGTCTTACGGATCTGGATTCATAAGGAGGTAAAATTTTGTTCAGAAAAGGAAACAGTAGACAGGAGTAAAATATTCACTTTTACTACTTTATGTACGAGCCTCAACTGTGTCCAGTTCTGCTAACACACGATGTTTGACACATCTCAACCATGAATATCAAACAGGTTTCAGTACTTGTCTTGTATTTCTCCTAAAAAAAAACCCCAAAAAACCCAACCCAAGCCCAACACCAAAACAAAACAGTTCTTGTAAAGTTCTAGCCATGGTATGAAGAAACATAGTATCATCTAAGGCAACCTATTACTTTTTAACTTCTTTGCCCATTGAAAGAAATCAGCCTCATTCTCTCTCCTCCAAACCCTTAAGACTATGTGGGATTTCATTTATCAAATGATTTTAATAGCTTAAAAACATATACATATAACTTGAGAAATATTCAGGTCCCTGCCTCCCTCTTTTGGTGCCGATTTTAGCACTGTCCCAGCAATCGTGCTGAGGGAACCCAGCCCCTCAGATGATGCACACCACGGGTTTTTATCGGCACTGCTTCTCCAGCCACCCTAAACTGCACACCCAGTCCTGGGCCACGACCAGCTCGTGACTAGAACTTGCAGTGAAAACTTTCTGATGAAATAGTTTGGATTTCCTGTGTTTTCATTTCACATTAAGGACTGGACACATTAGCAGGGGAGGGAATTTGGCATTACAATGCCAATATTTGAGGGTAAACCAAATCAAAGAATGATCCTGTGTTGTGACAGGCAATACACCACAAAGATAAGTTTTAAGGCTGCAAACAGGACTACAGAACAACTTTCTAACAGGAAAAAAAAAAAAAAAAGAACAAAAGCAAACAGGACAAAGCAAACCTTTTACAGTACAGTCAGATGAGAGAAACTAGAATAGGGACAATTCTGGCATGGGAAGACCAATTATACCAGCAAGTTTAATGGCGATACTATTGTGCGCTACTGCAAGGTGAACACAGATGGTCCCCAGGCACCATCCTGGAAGAGAGTCCCTCACCTGGAAAGGTTTGGTTCCTACACAGAGAGAGGACAGAAGAAAAATCAAGCGGTTAAATGACAGGGACAAGGACTAAACCCAGGGGCTGTGCCTGTAGTAATGAGTTAAACCATGCCAGAGCGGACCCAAACAGCCCACAGGTTAGGGGCAGGAAATGACACAGGCTGGGGACCCCAAAGGGAGCGGGGACCAAGCTGTCCCGATTTGGAGGTTGGAAGCTTAACAGCGTGACCGTGCCCAGGCTATGCCAGGTGGGCTGAGGCCAGTGAAGAGACCAGGAATGCCCCAGCCCAGCCAACAGTCCTAACTGGTGACGTCCCAGTCCCTAGAGCTGCACCCTGACAGACTACAGGGAAGTGCTCAGGATGAGTGTGGAAGAGACAACATGCAGATAAATACTTCTGTGGCGGTAAGTCTTCCAAATACACATTTGTGTTTTGAGCATCTGCTCACTTACCACTGAATAGGCATACATGTACTGCACATAAGAGAGAATATGAAGTTGCTTCACATCCTCTCCCGCGGGCAGCAACTGCTCTCTATGGGATCAGACAGGACCGCGCTTACTGTCTGCCACACAGCAACCTGCGCACTCTGATCCCATCACGAAGGGAAGAACGAGCATTCACAGCAAAGGTCCTTTCCAACAGGCCACCATCAATGACTAAAATGCACTTTATACAAGAGAAGACTTGAAGAAATATCTTTCTTTGAGTAGTTCTGGAGACACCTCAGGGTTTCTCTACACTGCATGTTCCAGCATCGTTGTGAGACACCTCAGCTCCAAGGGAACAAGCGCTCTTGGTCCCAAGAGCTCTGGGCTTCTAGTTGATAATTCTTATCCTCTTGCCAGGGAAAATCCTTGATCTGTGGGGCCAAAACAATTCCTGACAAAGAAAAAAATAAAATAAATGAAGCTAATGCTTCTCTTCTTCCCCAACTGCTCTGAAATCAATACATAACACTGAAGAAGCACTAGGAACCAGCACACCATCCATCTCCTTACCCACCGTTCTCAGCCTTCATCCTTTGAAACATACGTATTTTTATGTATTGTATGTATTTTTAAGTGCTTACAGGTGAGCACCAGGTGAGAGGAGGGCAGAGCCACATGTCTCTGTGGCTCCCGCAGCCTGGGATACACTGGCCAACCGGCACTCAGAGACACACGCTTCCTCCAGAGGCTCACAGAGCTCGCTTGGATGCAGGCTGGATGTATAGCTTTCACTTTGTGTCTGTTCCTGGCAAGAAGGGAACCAATACACAGAAGTTTCTAGCTGTATTTACTTTATTAACTAAACAAAATTAACTGAAAGAGCATAAACTTTTGAAATGTAAAGAGCAGGTTAACATCAAATTAAATTATCAGGCTAAATAAACCTCACCTACTAAGCCCATTTATCCTTTATCTAATATTTAAATAATTATTTCATTATTTTGGGAAGGGAGCAGTCTAATTTTAATCCTCGTGACAAAAAAGCATTATCAGTGGCAGTGACAACCGATAGCTGCTTACAACGGCCATGCAACTCCTACAAGCTTCATGTATTTACTCAGAGGCTGAAATCAATGCTGAGATAATAATTCCTGATGCCGCTCAAAGCTGTCCATACAAATTACAGGCATGTAAGATCCCAGCTTATGAAACAGTCACCACAGTCAAACTAGACAGTTTGTTACAATTAAAATGCAGTATCATAATTCAGGCAGAAAGGATGACTACTCAAGATAAAATATACAAGGTCTAATATTAAGAGCATGCCTAGGTGCTTTTATAGAGAGAAATTTTATTTAATCTGTGGTGTTTGAGAGAAGTTATAGGCCCCTGTCTCCTGCTCCTGCACTTACCTATCAGCCATCTGCTAGAGTTCAGATGAGTGCAAGTGTTCCCCTCCTAGCAGGAACTGGGGAATGAACAAGATTTTAAAAGTCAATACGCACAAAAAGAAGAGCTGCTTGAGACGAGGAAAATGGCTTAAATTTCATTTCTTCCAAGTACCTGCAAAAGCAGCATCTCTCCCCTTCACTCAAAGATCTTAACACTTGTTTTTCTTCTTTATCTCTGTTTATTGATTTTAGAAGGAAAACCAGCACCAGAGCAATTGCCAGGAAGGATGAATTACGTGTGTAGATTCAAGAGGTTTAAAGCAGACTTGCCCTGAAATCTGAGAATCAAGTTTTAAGTAAGATTACTCAGCCTTTACTATGTTCACAAGGGAAAAGGGTTTTCCATGGGAAAACGGATCCATGAGCTGCCCAAGCTTTCGGTTTAGACCATTTTTCATTTCTGGAGCATGTTGAATACCTCTACGTTTCACTGTAGATTTCAGAAAAAGTAGAAACAAAAATTGTAATGTCCTAAAAGTATCAAGGAAGCTTTTCTAATTTATTGCTTTACTGCTCTGGAAAAAAAGAAAAAAGATTATTTGCTTTAAAATAACTTTAAAATGGATACTGCCCTGCTAGACTCAAAGCATCTTATTGCCTAGAAAGGCTGATCTCACTGGATGATGTGGTGGATTTGCTGTGCAGAGAGAAAATGCACACACAAACACGTGGTAAGCAATACAAACCACCTGGTGCCCAGCCAGCATGCCCACATCAAAGGCACAGAAATGGAGCACAAATAAAAGCAAGTCAAAAACCCTTTGACAACAGCACGAATTCCTGGATCCTAACCCAGCACTGACTTCACTGCAGGGCTACTCAATGAAAATTACTCCATTTTAACTTAAAAGGTATTAATCCAAGCCAATTAGTTCAACCATCCTAAACCTCTGTTTGTGGAAGTGACCTTCTTTCAAATTAGCTTAATTTGACTCTGGAAGTAAATTAAGACAAACCTTCAGGCAAATTTCATTCAGAGTAAGAACTACATTTCATAAACTTCAAACAATTGAACCTGAGAAGTTGAATTCAGATTAGTTTGCATATCCGTATGCAGATGAGCCATGAACCTCCCAGCAATTCTTCCAAACACCTCATAGCAGTCTCAGCCCAACTTTCTGCTCCCAAGACTGAAGTGTGATACTGCTCTTCTAGTCGATAATCATCTTTCCGCCTCCCAGATGGTTGTATTTCCAGAGTTGTGAACGTATAGCTGTCTAGGGCTTAGAGATCCTGGGAATGGAAAGCATTAGATGATGCTTAAGGCTATTATACTTGTGCGTTGAGTGCTGTAGCCCAGAAGCCAGTCGTTAAGAGAAAAGTCGAAATACAAAACTCTTACAGTAGAGCTCAATGGGAGATTTCTGTCAAAAAAAAAAAAAGAAAAGGGGGAGACTAGGGAGTTTGAAAATATTCAGGAATAACAAATTTGTTTTCCAAGTTCATTTTACCATGTTAACTCTGTTAAGTGAAAAAGACTGCTTAGAGGGTATGAATTGAATCAATCATACCAGTTTAGGGAAAACATGACACGGGGCGGGGGGGGTGGGGGGGGAATAACACGCTCAGCTTCAGAAAGGCAAGTCTGCTAGGAAAAGGAAAAAGGCCACTGGAGCAGGCAGACAACACAAAGGTCAAAACAGAAGGAACAGATTTCCACCCAACTTTTAAAGCAGGGGATGACTAAGTACCAGCTGAAGTTCCTGAGATATGGCTCACCAATTAAACCCAGTCCAAAAGGAAAGGCCTGCAATGAGATAAACTAAACAAGATAGAGAGGTGGGAAAAAGCCCACCTCTCAAGTCATTAAGGCATATGTAAAAAAAACAAATCATGACAAACTTGCTTGTTGATCTGCTCCAGGAACAGAAGAGCCCCAGAGCTAAGAGTAGCTAAAAGGCAGCTGAGAGACGAACACGTGTCCATGGCTCCCCATACTTGAAGAGAGAGAAATTATCTGGCAGTGACACACAAGGCTGTGCTTGGAATGACAGAATGACAATTTCAGAGATGCAATTTTGAGCTTTCTTCAGATGATGAAGCTCTACTGGAACATCAAAAAGTCCCCTAAGAGCAGGAGTAGGAGCCCTATTTTTCAGCAATAAAACCACAAGACAATGCACGATGGAGAAGCAGTTTGGTTCCCAGTCCAGGAATACAGCTCAACAGCCTCCCTGGTTGCTCATCTCACTCAACTTGTCTGTAGCTGCGAAGATCACACTGCAAACTGCACGTAATCAGAGCCCAGGTTTACAGAAACAAACTTTGCACGTGGAGTTTTTGTGTTTAACTGAATCTCCTCCTCCAAGTCTCTCCTTGAAGCCAGNGTTCCTGGCAAGAAGGGAACCAATACACAGAAGTTTCTAGCTGTATTTACTTTATTAACTAAACAAAATTAACTGAAAGAGCATAAACTTTTGAAATGTAAAGAGCAGGTTAACATCAAATTAAATTATCAGGCTAAATAAACCTCACCTACTAAGCCCATTTATCCTTTATCTAATATTTAAATAATTATTTCATTATTTTGGGAAGGGAGCAGTCTAATTTTAATCCTCGTGACAAAAAAGCATTATCAGTGGCAGTGACAACCGATAGCTGCTTACAACGGCCATGCAACTCCTACAAGCTTCATGTATTTACTCAGAGGCTGAAATCAATGCTGAGATAATAATTCCTGATGCCGCTCAAAGCTGTCCATACAAATTACAGGCATGTAAGATCCCAGCTTATGAAACAGTCACCACAGTCAAACTAGACAGTTTGTTACAATTAAAATGCAGTATCATAATTCAGGCAGAAAGGATGACTACTCAAGATAAAATATACAAGGTCTAATATTAAGAGCATGCCTAGGTGCTTTTATAGAGAGAAATTTTATTTAATCTGTGGTGTTTGAGAGAAGTTATAGGCCCCTGTCTCCTGCTCCTGCACTTACCTATCAGCCATCTGCTAGAGTTCAGATGAGTGCAAGTGTTCCCCTCCTAGCAGGAACTGGGGAATGAACAAGATTTTAAAAGTCAATACGCACAAAAAGAAGAGCTGCTTGAGACGAGGAAAATGGCTTAAATTTCATTTCTTCCAAGTACCTGCAAAAGCAGCATCTCTCCCCTTCACTCAAAGATCTTAACACTTGTTTTTCTTCTTTATCTCTGTTTATTGATTTTAGAAGGAAAACCAGCACCAGAGCAATTGCCAGGAAGGATGAATTACGTGTGTAGATTCAAGAGGTTTAAAGCAGACTTGCCCTGAAATCTGAGAATCAAGTTTTAAGTAAGATTACTCAGCCTTTACTATGTTCACAAGGGAAAAGGGTTTTCCATGGGAAAACGGATCCATGAGCTGCCCAAGCTTTCGGTTTAGACCATTTTTCATTTCTGGAGCATGTTGAATACCTCTACGTTTCACTGTAGATTTCAGAAAAAGTAGAAACAAAAATTGTAATGTCCTAAAAGTATCAAGGAAGCTTTTCTAATTTATTGCTTTACTGCTCTGGAAAAAAAGAAAAAAGATTATTTGCTTTAAAATAACTTTAAAATGGATACTGCCCTGCTAGACTCAAAGCATCTTATTGCCTAGAAAGGCTGATCTCACTGGATGATGTGGTGGATTTGCTGTGCAGAGAGAAAATGCACACACAAACACGTGGTAAGCAATACAAACCACCTGGTGCCCAGCCAGCATGCCCACATCAAAGGCACAGAAATGGAGCACAAATAAAAGCAAGTCAAAAACCCTTTGACAACAGCACGAATTCCTGGATCCTAACCCAGCACTGACTTCACTGCAGGGCTACTCAATGAAAATTACTCCATTTTAACTTAAAAGGTATTAATCCAAGCCAATTAGTTCAACCATCCTAAACCTCTGTTTGTGGAAGTGACCTTCTTTCAAATTAGCTTAATTTGACTCTGGAAGTAAATTAAGACAAACCTTCAGGCAAATTTCATTCAGAGTAAGAACTACATTTCATAAACTTCAAACAATTGAACCTGAGAAGTTGAATTCAGATTAGTTTGCATATCCGTATGCAGATGAGCCATGAACCTCCCAGCAATTCTTCCAAACACCTCATAGCAGTCTCAGCCCAACTTTCTGCTCCCAAGACTGAAGTGTGATACTGCTCTTCTAGTCGATAATCATCTTTCCGCCTCCCAGATGGTTGTATTTCCAGAGTTGTGAACGTATAGCTGTCTAGGGCTTAGAGATCCTGGGAATGGAAAGCATTAGATGATGCTTAAGGCTATTATACTTGTGCGTTGAGTGCTGTAGCCCAGAAGCCAGTCGTTAAGAGAAAAGTCGAAATACAAAACTCTTACAGTAGAGCTCAATGGGAGATTTCTGNGCTAAGAGTAGCTAAAAGGCAGCTGAGAGACGAACACGTGTCCATGGCTCCCCATACTTGAAGAGAGAGAAATTATCTGGCAGTGACACACAAGGCTGTGCTTGGAATGACAGAATGACAATTTCAGAGATGCAATTTTGAGCTTTCTTCAGATGATGAAGCTCTACTGGAACATCAAAAAGTCCCCTAAGAGCAGGAGTAGGAGCCCTATTTTTCAGCAATAAAACCACAAGACAATGCACGATGGAGAAGCAGTTTGGTTCCCAGTCCAGGAATACAGCTCAACAGCCTCCCTGGTTGCTCATCTCACTCAACTTGTCTGTAGCTGCGAAGATCACACTGCAAACTGCACGTAATCAGAGCCCAGGTTTACAGAAACAAACTTTGCACGTGGAGTTTTTGTGTTTAACTGAATCTCCTCCTCCAAGTCTCTCCTTGAAGCCACTTGCCCTTTATTCCCCCACCCAGGATTGCCAGTCATGAATGACCAAGTTGCTGCAAGAGCCACACACGTCGCAAATGGGGCACACAGTCGTCACATGGGAGAGAGGGTTAGTAGGATGGAAAACCCAATCCTTCCGAAAGAGACAGCGAAGCAAGATTCTTTCCAAATACCAGGCAATATTTCATGACATTTCTCACAAAAACATCAAGAGCTCTTTAGAGGGGGAAAAAAAAAAAAAAAGGTAACTGGAAAGCCTGCCCCGGCTGAGAGCAGCACTGGGAATACCCCTCTCAGTCCACCACTTCCACAGAAGACAGGCAGCCCAGGGGCAGCAGGAAATGCGCTGCCAGATGCTCAAATCTCAGCAGTTGCATAAAAGAATAAATATTAGGATCCTCAGATGAGGTCATCTCTTGTTTTAATCAAACTCGTTGGTTAAGTTATCACTCACACAAAGATCTTCCATTCTCTCATAATAGATCGAAGCGCAGGGAGGCAGTGGTGGATTGCATCTCAGCTACTGCCGTCCTCACCCAACGAATATCACCGACTCCGTTAAGGAGTGAAGTGCATGCACCGTACTAAGATGTACTATTTCGAAAACCATCAACGACACACTTGGCAGAATTCAGAATTCTTTTCTGGGGAGAAGAAACTCACTACATTTTACAGGGGAGTCAGACATCTCTACTCCCATAATGAAGCTCACACCGACAAACACGGACACAAATCTTCATGAAGTCACACAACTGCCCTCACCCTTAGTGGGAACCAGGGATATTAATTTCAATTTGAAGCATCAAATCCCTCAAGCCAGAAGCACCAGGCAGAGAATAACCACATCTTGCCACATACTCTGCGATGTATAACTCAGGATTTAGAGAGGGGAAAACAAGTAATCGCACTGCATTTTATTTTTCTGGCTCTTAAACCCTTGCCAATAACAAAAGAATTCATCCCTAAGAACCAGCTCACTTTCCGATAGAGATGCATGTGGTGGGACAGACTCCAGCTTGTTCTCCCACAGCATTACTTCGTCTGAAGGGCAAACAGGAGCAAGAGTTTAAGCGCTAAAGCAAACAGATCTCGCTTTAACACACAGGTTGATGAAAGCGGCCGTACATAGCTACTCTTGAAGTCATTCCTTTGTAGCCTTCATTCCCACAGATAATTATGAGCTTAAATCTTCCAAGACTTCAAATGATATTTTGCACTTTCTTCAAGTTAAAAAAAAAAAGTAAAATCTTATGCTTTTTAAGTCAAGATTAATGAATCCTCACAAGAATAACAGTTACCTAGGTGATAGACTTGTGGGGGTGCTCTGGGGTACCCAGTTCCCCAAAACCCAGTTTCCCATGTCTGTGCTGGTACCAAGCACCAACTGTGTGATGGTGCTGCAATGGCACGTTGGAATGGACAGAGAGAGCAGGACATTGAGTGCGAGGACCCAATCCCACAGCAAGTATCAACAACAGCAAACATACCTGGAAACCAGAGATATATTTCCCTTCTTACATAGACATGCTTATGGTCTTGTAGAAAGGCCGTACCTCAACCTAGGTTGAGCCTGTAACTATGTAATCTAAAAACTGTGAGGCTTAATATTATTCTCTTGGACACTATATAAAAGCCTCCCTTTAAAACTAAATTTAAGTACTATCGATTCTTACACAGAGGCTTTCATAAAGTACTGTTAGCAATAAAATTAGCATTTGGGAGAACAAAACTGTAGGTCTTAACACCCCAAATGCTGTGAGTATCAACTCAGGGGAACCCGAGTCCAGGGAATGGAGGAATTCATCTGGTGTTTCATGTCCACTTTAAAATAAAAAATGACAGTGCACGGGCATGCCTCTCTGGAGTGACTGGGATTTAATAAATTATGGTAATAATTAAAGAAAAAAGGAAATAAAAACCCCAACCTAAAAAAAAGAGATAGACACACCCCACCACCACCCCCNGGGGGGGGGGGGAGAGAAAAGAAAGAGACACACACCCCCTCAAAGGGCATAACGAGACATAAATAGTTTCTGATGGAAAAGAATAGGTTTTATTCTCTCCCCCACATTTGGAGACCATGCTATATTTTGCTTAACAAGTGGGGGGGGGGGAGAAGGATTGGGGGAAAGAATATCAAAATCAAAACAAGTCACAAGGCATCAACAATCCCTTGATGACAGGAGAGTAGTTTTTGTTGGCACAGCTCACGACAGCTGGAGGAATAATTGCAAAGCTGAGCGAGAATGCCTAGAATATATTTTGCTTTTAGATTCTCAGATGAAAGATGCTATCCACAAGCACTTTGCGAACGTTAATTAAACCCACACAGCCCCTTTTGGCAGATCAAGAAGTATTTATCCTTATTTTGCCGAGAAGGGAATGAATATCTCAGGCACTTTTAACATATCTACTCTTTCTGCTTTGGAAGTGCCCCATAGATATATATACACCATTAAAACCACAAATTAACCTTCCCAGTCCAGCAGCCTTTCCCCAGCACACAGCCATGATACCTTTTCTTTCTCTCTGCCCACTGCCCCAACAGAAATCTTGACACTGCAGAAAAAGCAACCTAGCTCTGGCAATGTAGATCAGAGGTGAATATGAGCACTACAAACAAGTTTTAAAGCAACACCACCCCTTTATGATTTGTAAAAAACCAATTCAACCATTCATCCTTCGGTTTTCCTCTTCAACAAAGGTGATCCAGCCTCTCCAGACTGACTGGGCTTCACTCTGTGAAATGCCTCCCCGATATAAGAGCCACTCATGCAGGATTGCTGCTTTTCCACACTGCTTTATAGACAACTACCTCCATAAAGCCACTCTCTGGGGAAACGTCCCAGGCTCTTGGACCACTTACCTACCTTCAGCCCACACGATGACAGTTCAAGAGCCCCACTGCAAGCAGGGAACGTCCTCATTACCCCCAGCTCTGCCTGCTGCAGCACCAGCTCACTCCTGCTGGAAGAAGAGAAATATTCTTCCAATTAGGGACTCGAGTCCTCAGCTTTGGCTGAGTTCCTCATCACTGCGCCCAAGGCAAGCGCCTGTGAATCCAGTAACAATCAGGTTTCATCCATCTTCCCTCTAATTAGACATTATATCAGCACACATAAGTATTTCAAAGTAGCTTTATGCCTAGCAATCAACAGCTACAGCTACCCTTCCAAACAAGCTTTCTATTCCATGTATTGATATGCACATACAACTCTCCAATATGATAAAATAAAATAGTATTAGTGTAAATTTAATCCAATACGCTGAGTTAAAGCAGAGAGAACCAGTGGAGATAAAAAGCAACAGTGAAATATTTACCAAAAATGCAAGACAGGCATGAAGTATTTGAGACACCTACACTGGCAGGGCAGTAGTATTGCTGTCTTCTGTAAAAAAGAGCTTATCCTCAAAAGAAAAAAAATCAGTCAATTATTTGCTAAATTGACATGGAAAAATTTGTCTTTAAAGAGGAAAAGGGTCAGTTTGTTGAATCTACAAAAGGTAGCTGAGAACATCTGCAAGGACAGGAAGAATATACATAAACACACAGGTGAACTAAAAAGCCAGAATACAGTGGTGGCCGATGCTTGTGATATTACCATGAAAATAAGCCTATTTGGAGTTCTTCCCTGTTAAAAAAAAATAAAGAACCCTTGAGGCAGCTGATTAAGTATATATTTCAGTTGGAAATACACTTAGTGATGCAGTTGGAAAGGAAACCTAAGAATAAGTGGAGCACGTTCAAAGATTTAAGACACTAAAATGCATAAAATCCACTAGTTTTCAAAAATCTCACCCCAACATATGTATAGCCTAAGAGAAGCTGGGATATGAACATAATAGTGTAAAATATGTAGTTTAAAACCATGTTTCCCTCCTAATTTCTTGTCTAACACATACTTGCAAAGACCCTTTCTGCCTCATGCTGCTGAACGCCGAAGGAGGATCTCTGCAGAGATGAAGGCTGTTGTCTTCCCCCACCAGTCAGGTGTTGAGTGATGTCTGCTGCCCTGAAGCTGGGCAAACACAGGTCCCTCACTTGGGACAGCAAAAACAGATGCTCACGTGCAGCCAAGCGTTGCAGATCCCTTGGACACGCCAGTTCAGCAGCAATTACAGGTCCACTGGTTTAGTACGCAGTGAGTGCACAGTTAAAGCATTCTTCAACCTAGAGGAACTATCACAGAAGAATCTGGGGATACACACTGCCATTCAAATCATTTAGTCTCATGCTCTAGACTATTTTACTCAAATTCAAGGTCTTTCAGGTTATGTTTTCCTACAACAGCGGAGGTGAGGGCATTTTCAGGTTGTCCATCACATCTCCAGCTGCTCTAACCCCACTTCAGTGGCCATCTGGGCCAGCCTGCCTGGCTTAAAAACCCACCTCCTATAGTGTGGTCATCTTATTGCCACCCACCAGAAATGCTGTCGGACAATGTTCCTTCTGGAGAGCTCAGATACCCAACAGCAGACACTAGTTACACAAGCATAATGTAACTATGTTTATATAAATTCATATTCCATTTACGTTCATCATGTAACACCATGCCCCACAGGGCACTGCACAGGTTTCACCACCATCTGGCCACTGTGCTCAGGAACTCAGGAGACTGTCCAGAGGTCCAAGCAGCGTTCATATCAAATGCAGAAGATGGAAAGCTTTCCCTGGACTAATCCAGTGCCTCAACCAGCTTTCCTGTGAGCTTGCAAGGTCACAGCAACTTTCCGTAGGAGCTGCAAGGTATGGCTTGCAAAACCAGGCTGCTATATGCTGCAGCATACTGGGGCCACCAGTGATAAGTCCGCTTTGTCACTGCCACGCAGTGGCTACACAGGTGGTCACCATCTTCTCTTTGCTAATCCAAGGCAGAGGCAGTTCCAAAGACCATGAAAACCTGAAACGTAGTCAGGGAACCAGGTAGCTGGCTGTGCAATTCCAGTATTATATATGCTGGTGCAATCTGGCACTGCCAAGAGACACCAGAAACATTTGAGGTAGAGCCCGCAGACATTTGCTGCTGTATTTAGTTACCCCCTCTCTGACCCTTTGCAGGGAGGCAGGACCCTCAGGGAACCCCAACTGCTTGCTCCACCCAGCCCCATGTGCCAGATCCACACCAGGCTCTTCCCATGCAGACACCCACCTTCTTCACCATCCATCTGGGAGCTGCTTCTCCAACTTGCTCACTCAGGATGGTGGTAATACAGGGGTTAAAATAATGCACCTCAACTGCATGCCTAAGTTTTTAGTGATAGGTAGAGTCAAAGATTTTGGGCTTGAAATTTCATCTATGCCCTTGGTTTCTGGTTAAATTAAGATTAAATTGCACACCTTGAGGTAGATATTGAGATGGTATTAAAGGTGCCCATTGCATTGGGAGTAATTCCCGCAGAAATGTATGTATTTGCAGTATATTTCATCTTGAGGACAACTTCAAATCAAGGTAATTCCAGATGAGGAACGTTGCTGTGTTTGAACACACACTGCAAAACAAGTCAGCCACACTGACCTTTCCTGGACACTGTTCTGGGAGCCTTCCAACAAACGCTTGCAGATTTTAGACTGGTTTTGGACTTCTACTGCCCTTTGACGACACGGCGCAGAGCAGCACCCTCCAACGCGGCGCACACGGGCACAGTGCAGCAGCAGCTGACTGGTACCAGCCAAGAGGCAGCATAACTGATGGCCTGATGCCTGTTCTCAACACGGGGAGAGGGTGGGAGGCTTGTGACCACTGAGGCCTGGGGCAGCTTTGCCCACAGGGATGGCAAAGGCTGGAAGCTTGCAGGAGAATAGAGAGGCCCCACATTCACAGCCACATGCCAACACGTCAATGCGTGGAGTACTTTGCCATCTGAGCAACCCTCCTCTCCTAAACTTCAAGGAGAGGTTTGAGGCTCAGCACTCAAGGCTGCCTGAGGACCGGAGCTAGGAGGGGGGACCCTTCCACCTGTGTAGGCAAGGGGCAGGGGCAAGGTCTTGTTATTTTGGTTCTTTACAATAAAAGACAGAGCACATTTTTGGCCTTCCCACACAAATCCATAGTTGTATGACTGCCAACTCTCTATCGCTTCCCATTTCACTTTTTTGGTTTGTTTGTATTAAACTTTGCCCAAGGTTACATTCAGTAAGGATTTCTCCCTCAAAATACAGCATTAAAAATACTCTCGCATTAGCATCTAGAAATTGCATTAAAATCCCTCTTGAAAGTCTATGCTTTGCAGAACAAAGACCCAAGCAAGCAGAAGAGCAGCAAATTTTTGCACTACGTCCCTTTGCAGGTAAAGCATTTTGCAGAGGCCACCTGGCAGGCTGTCCCTGTGGCTTTCTACAGATCAATAATCTCCCACCTGTGCTCACCCTCTCCTGCCCTCATGGGAGGCAAACATCACACACACACACATCTATCACACAAAGCAAGCATCACTCGGTAGTCTTGAATCTTGATTCAAGTGAGCATAAACAAGCATGGGACAGCTTGGGACCTCCTACATCAAGTACAACCTGCTACAGTCACCAACTCAAAGCTCTCTTGCAAAAACATCAACATGTTTTAGAAAGAGCCCAACTGGCTGTTGAACTCACCCTTTTTTCCACCCAAACGACTATTTTAAAGCTGTGGATCTCATGACTAAAACCCGCCTTCTAACTCTCAGTCACTGCTTATTTGTGGCTTTATAATATCATTTTCCTTTGGGGGATGAAGGCTGTCTTTTAAGAATTTTTTTCCCCCCTGTATGGTATTATCTGTATTACATAGATACAGAGGGAGATTGTAACCCTTCTGCTGCCCATCAGCATCCCAAGCACACCTCTGTTATCACCCTGCAGCTGCTCAGGGATGCCTGACAGGGCCCCTTTTGCAGCTCCCGCGTCCAGCAAATGTTCCTCACTTCAGAGAAGCAGCAGTTTCTTACGTGGCAGACTCTTCCAGATCATCCTTCACTGAGCCTAATGACTCTTGGAAGATCCCTGGGGAGGGAGCGCATTACTGCCAACGAGCTCCATTAAGTATCCAACAACATCCAGCAAAAAAACAGAAAAACTTTTTTTTTTTCCAAATTATTTTTTCAACTTGGCTGTAACACACAGAATGTCACAGAGCATATGCCATATAAATGATCTGCCCACAATTCTCTGCACTTATTTTGGTGGTTGTAAGCAAAGGCAGCTATTTCCAGAAGTAACTTAACTCAGGGTAACAAAGTAATATGAAAGCACTGATTTTACAATGGTTGTCCCACACATCACTTATCACAAGGGAAAAAGAACAACTGCAAATACCTTTCAAATACTGACATGAGAAACTTCATCTAGGCTGTGGTTTCACGCTGTTGTTCAACTGATCTAATGGCCTGTTGCTATTGAAATAAGAGATCTCTTCCCCAGCTTCCAAGCCTGGATCCACAGTGAGCTGATTCAGGGAGTGAAGCTGGAAGGAAACTATCTGTACTGAAAAGGAAGGAATCAGATACGTATCAGCACAAAAAGATCAGTGGGGGCACTAACGCTGGGAGCAAAACCTTCCCTTGCAGCACCAGCTTGACATTACATCAGTTCAGCTACAATGCACAACCACACTCTAAATTTAGATAGCTTTATAACTATAAAGCTGTATCTCACGTCCATTATTCCTCTCCCAACGCAAGAATGAGCCATTCGATGATAAATGCTTTTATATCACTCTAGCACTCTCCACCCTACGGGAGCACACATCAATTGCGGATAAAATGGTTCAACTTTTAAACGTACAAAAACTGAGACAAAGCTAATGGTGGCGAAGGACAGGCTGCCCGGGGAGGGAAATGATCATAGGTTTAGGAGGAAAGGGGAAAAAACCCACAGACAATTTACCTGTGCTTGGGTCACTGCTCATTAACGCTCTCAAGAGAATCACTTCACGTGTTATAAATTATACTGCTCTTGGCTTACTCCCTTATTATCCATCTCAGACAGCAGCCAGTACCCTTTCACACACACAAAATAATGGGAACACTTAGTCTGAATAAAATGAACAGAAAGAAAGAAAAACTGAGGGCCTTCATTTGAGCAAGAAAAAAATACCTGGAGACCCAGCAATGGCATTTGGTATCACCACTCACTTCTCTAAGTCACTCTCTGAATTTCCACCTTCTCCAGAGAAGGGAAAACCTCTCTGAAAACAAACTCCAGGCTGTGTGGGCAGAAGACATGGTGGTTTTCTCCCGTTGATACTTCTATCTACCCCCTGCTAGTCTGAGATTTCCAACAGACTTTTTAAAAGCTTTCCCATCCAGGCTACACTCTGTTTTAAGAAGTTTCTAGACAGAGTGAACTATGTTCAAGGCAGACATACAAACTTTCAATTTTGGCTGTCAGGCAAAGCTCAGTGTTCAATAGCAAGTAGCCAATTTCTGTCCCAATTTTGTTTTATTTTGTTTTCTTTCTAGTCATGGCTCAGAAAAATGCAGCTTACTTCTTTTAAGTTTTTCTACAGTATCGAAATGAAATCCAAATTCAGACAGAAATATATCAGTGATATCTCCTATCAGGGCTGTCAAGGGTGAGATCACTCTTTCCCCATTTACCTTCTAATCTTCTGCTAGTATCACTGATAAAATAAACTAAAAATAATTATTAAAAAGTGCTTTAGTCTAGAAGTTAAGGTTGAAAGAATCCACAACTTGCTGAGAGAGAACAACAAAACCCAACTTAGACCAGAAAGGCTAAAACCTCCAATTTCAGCCCAAATATTTCGTCAGCTCTCCCTCCCCTTTTTGCTAAATATCCGAAAGGATGAACTGTGTGGTTACTGGCCCACAGACAGCAGCAGACACTTCATCTCACTCTTACAATAAGATCTCGGAGGCAAAAGCATATAGAAACAAAGACACACTTGACTGGCGAACCCAAGAGCATCAGTATAAATTAGCTCCCTAGAGACCTAACGAAGGCTTCCTTCCCTCCTCAAAGGCACCAGCTCTGTGATGCTTCATGGTGAGCACTCAGCAGACGGAATTGAAAGGACACGAAATCTGTCCACAGGGAAAGGCAGCAGCTGGATCAGCAGGATAAAGCAGAGGATCCAGGCAGCCCCATACAGAAGACAGGAGGGAGAGGGCAAGAAGTGCATCCTCCTTTCCCTAAGGGCAGTTTCAGTGCAGCAAGACATTCACCTTCCACCCCTCCCAACTTATATCTCTCTTCTGAAAACGCTTTCATAGGAACTGCCCTATAAGACCTGAACCATAGCCCATAAGATCTATACTGTCCAGAGCAACAGCCACTACTGCACACTTGTACGGAGCGTCGAGGCACTGTGCAATGCCTCTCAATTCATTTCAGATCCAGACTGACTTAGCACTAGCTTTCAAAGTCTTCCCCCTCTCTTTTCAACAGAGTAAACACTAATATGCAAAACAATAATCTGAATTTTCATAGATTACTAACAAAGATACAAGTCTCTACGGTGCTGCCAAATGCAGGTCCAGGCTGAAGCCTGCTCATAGAGACAGAAATGAAACCTATTCTGCCCAAGAGTCTTCCCAGTGAGATAACCCACACACCTTGCCCACCACTCTGGACCAAGATTTCCTCTTTTAAAGTTTTAAGCATCATCTTCACAGTGACATGCCCATGACTTCCATATCAGCCTCTCTGCTACCTGTGGGAGGTACAAATCCTGGCTTGCTTTTAGCTCATGTGTCACTTTGGAGGTGGTAACAAAAGAAAGGTCTGGAAGAAATAAGTATCGTCCCGTCATCAGCATCACCAGTTAAACACCCAGACCCACTGAGTACAGGAAGCACGTAACAAAAACACTTCCAGAAGTGAAATATGTAATAACCTTGTTCTTATTTTTGGAAAAATAACAACACTGATTCCCACTCTTCCTTTCATTTGCAACAGGAGGAGAAAGGAGTGTGAAGGAGGGAGAAACAAGTTGTTTAAACAACTTGTTTAAACAACAACAGCTGTTACATCAATACTGGCGTAATAGAGCTACAAGCATCCTGTTCTTGTCAGAGCAGTCGCTGTTTAAGTAAGAGCTCTGCCTTTTGAAGAGGACTTTATAACCTCAAACGCGAACGTTCAGCTATATTTTCTTCCTAATCAGAAGTCACTTATCCTGCTGAGTGATGACAGAACAATTCCACAAAGTAAAATCCTTTTCGTATCAGGGCCTTCCGTGATGAAGTTGGACTGGAAACTTCTTTGCTCCCACAAAAGCAGGGAAGATTTCACTTGCACTTCCCACAATTGTTCCCAGGGGCCCTTCTCCAAACTACCACGTGAACCATCAGTGGAGAAAAACTGTCATCGGATAACGTGAACTAATACACTTTTATCCAAACTGAAATTTCACTAGTCAATCTTTTATCTAGTCTGAGGTTATCTAAAAAGCGTTTATGTTCAGTTGTCTACAGATTTTACATGCAGAAGCAAACCTTGCGCCACTGGCAAACCTTGTTTCCTACTTCCCAATCACTACTATAGTCATGCAAGCCTGGAGAGTTCCTTTAATACTACTTTAACCACTTTGAAATAGCTTTATTATAGTAAATAATTACTGCAACGTTTTCATATCACAAGTAGGTTTCAATCTGTTCTCATGCTTTGTACCTTGGGAGTATTCTCGTCTCCAACTCCATTCCATTCCTAGGTGTCAAAGTCCAGATGCACTTAAGTTACTTCCAACAAAACAGGCTTCCAGTGCCTGCTTTTGGATAAATTTCATGAGAAAGTGAGGGAAGCCACAAGTTCTTAAACCAACCCAAAATCTGCCCAGTCCCCTGGGTTACTAACCCCATTCTTACGACAGAATCTTCCAACAAGCACAAACAGTCAAGGCCTCTGCTTTACAAATTACCCGGGAAGTGATGCTACCCACAAGAGAGCCCTCTTACCCCAGCCTGGCACAGACACAGTCCTCAGGAGTGGAAGCACCTCCTGAACCAGCACACGTCACTGCTACACCACTTGGGGCACTTGATGGAAGAAAACGGAGCACAGAGCAAAGCAAAGGAACCATCAGGTCAGATCCAGTGAGGCTTGTCTGACTACAAGGAGTCATTTACTGCAGGCTCAACTCCCTGGCCTCCACCCAGCTCCCAAGATGATCTATCATCCACATGCAACATCCTTTGGCAAATCGGGATGTAATTTGAATTTGGACTTATTTGCCTGGCCAGGACACAGGTTAGAGCTAAGGTATTCTTTATGTTGCAGGAAGATCCCATGTCATCCCACAGTTCTCCAGGGTGGCACAATCCATTCTGGGAATAGCTCTAGGAAACTGCTCCAGCAGGTACCTGGCCTCCAGGGGCTTATGATCAGCTACTGTTATCCCTACAGCAGAGAGCACATGTTCAGTGAGAGGTCCCCACAAACCACGCTGGTAGGTAAGTATGAAGAAAAGACTGGCAGAAAATGGCCCCTCACAGCAAACATGAAAACCCTGATGATCATCTACCTCAACATAGAAATTGCAGCTACAAGTTCAGTAACTCTCTGCCTGTCTATCTCTGCTGCTTCTAAAGTGTCAGTACATGGTTATCCTTGCTTCAAAAGGACAGGAATGGTCAGGGTTCTCTCCCCTTCTTTTTGGATGGCAGCACAAGACAGAGGAGCAGAAAGAAACCAGTCTAGAGCCTTGTCCCTGTAGCAGAGACAGCATGAAAAATATAGCTAGGGAATCTGCTCAGATACCCTGCCAGGAGCAGTTCGGGAGTGAACCCAAGAAACTGCCTGGAGAAGAGCAGCAGGGGACCTGAAGCTACAGCCCAACAGGGGACAGCTGAGCTTTGTTATTTAATACTAAAAAAATAGCAACACAAGAGAATGAGAGGGACGGAGAGTTGCAGACCTGCATTAACACATTATGGAGGATCTTGCATGCAACCTGATGGTTTTAGCCTCACTTGAGCTCTCTTCCTCTAACCCATCACGTGATTCAACACGAACTGTAAGCAGAAAAGAAACAAACACATAAACAGTGACTTATTCTACCTAAATATGAACCAGTTCCTGGAGGGGAAGGGAGGAGAACAGAACCCGAACTGATATTACAGGCTTAGCAAGCAGAAAAACTTCAGCACATACTGCTGGCTTTGTAATTCTGCCACAAAGGCAGCCTGTTACAGCTCTACCATTACAGCATTGTCCTACGCAGCCTCAAGTCTCAATTTCAATGGCTGTATTAAATGAAAAAGTCCCCTGGGTGATGGTGCTAGTTGGCTTCTGGGAACTCCCCATTTATAGCGCGCTGCTTTCCAAGCATCACTGCATCACAGCAGGGATCTTGGCAAGGTCTCCAAACCGTCCCTTGCTCCAAGTTAACACATGAGGTTTCCCCTACGTGGAGTCTCTCCATCACAAGAGATTTTTCTGGGCAGAGCAAGAGTCCAACATGTAACTCAGCATTTTCCAAGCCGTTTCCATGCTGGTTATGGTATTCAGGCAATGTACTAAAAAAATATTATAAATAATTAGATGCAGTGTTCCAGTGCTGTCAAGAAGAGCTGATCCCTCTTTCAGAGGGATCGATGTCTGCACATTCATACCCTCTAAGGACTGCCTGGCCAAAAATAATGCTGAAACCAACAAGAGAAACAGCCAATTTGGCTGTTCTTATCCCAACCAGATTAAAAATTACTCTCGATTTACTATCTTATTAAACTACATCTGAAATTGTTACAGTAGGCTGTGTGTGGCTGGCAAGCTAGCTGTGTGCAACTAGCACAGGTAAAAAGAATGAAAGAGAACCATAAATATATATATTATATACATGAAGAAGGCAAGGAAAAAAGAAAAACCTCCTGCCAACAGTCCATCAATTCGAACAAGCAGGGGCTGGGACACCCCGGGTAGAGACAGAACAACCTAAGGTTTCAGGATGTGTTCCCCTCTCCTCCTCCTCATTCCATAGGTGACCCCAATCCAGGGGGACTCCACAGCTTGGATTCAGGACTGTATAAGGCAGCTCAGTGTGCCCAGGGTGACATGTCGTGGCAGGCCAGGTGAGGCTTTAGGGAGCTCGTGTTTTATTACCAGCACCTGCACAAATCTGTGCAGTGAGATGACCACACATTTGTTAACATTTTTTCCCAGACACAGCAGCAATACTGGCCTCTTCAGGAGAAAACTGCTCTGAGGACTTGAACTACACACTTCTGTAGGTCTAATTTACAGTACGGCTATGCCATGGACTGGTGCAGAAGAGGTGCAAGGCTTTTGGCATAGGATGGTATGGTAGAGATGGTCACCTACTGGTATGGTAGAAATGGTCACCGTACCCCTACCACACCCTAATGGTGATCACCATGGGCCCCTTGAAACAAGGGGCTGGCTGAGGCAGACGGAAGCAGGGTCCTTTGGCTTCTCTAAACAGAACCCTCTGCTCCGCTCTGCTGAGACCCCCCTGCAGTGCTGCCTCCAGCTCAGGGGTCCCCAGCACAAGAAGGACACGGAGCTGTTGGAGCCAGGCCAGAGGAGGCCATGGAGAT
>VXBL01003346.1:192889-213317 GCA_013400195.1 Aramus guarauna
GGGGGGCGGGGGGGGGCATGGTGTAAGCTTTTCTACCAAGTTGCAGAGAGAGGATATTTCTCAGATATGTTACACCTACAACAGGAGCATCCCATGAGCAAGGATATTACATCAGAGCAGTAATAGAGCTCTTTTCAGAACAAATAGCACTTCTCCATTTTCAGGGGGAAATTTCTCCTTGGAACAGAGTTGTTTGTGTAAGACGGAGGAAAAAGATGTTATCACAGGATGGTTATTAGGAAGCAGAGATATAAAACTCATGTCAGCACAAGAGGCACCGTTCTTGTAGCATAAAAGCTTTTTTGAAGAACACTTAAATCCAGACCCCTACCTGGAGTCGTCAGGTGCTTTGTCGGCACTGATTAAAACAAGGTACTAATGGCAAATCTGAAAATAATATTAGAAACTGCACTGTTTACTAAGTAGAATGCACAAAGGAGAAACTAATGATTAAAACAAAGGCAAAAAATCTGACAACCTGACTACAGCACAAGTCTGCAAGTGAGTGTTGGAGGGGACTTGCTCTAACTACCACAAGCAGCTAAACACCAAAACTACCACTCTCAAGAGGGGCACCCGTCCTCGGAGGGATGCAGCTAATTAACAATATAGCTACATACACACTCATTACACGAGTGAAGAGCTTAGCACTTTGTATGTTTTGAAAGCACATACTACAGAACAGTCATAGAGCAGGATCTCCTAATTAACAATAATAACCAAGAAACCACTTCTGTATATGGCTGGATTTTGTGATTTAGCCAGCAAGAGGACATGCAAAGCTGGGAAGCAGAGAGACAACACAGCCCAGCAGACACCTGGCTCACTTCTTTGGATACCTATAGTTAAATAATTTATCATTATCCCTCAATGTCTATGAGTGAATGTGCAGCCTGTAAATAAAGGACCTCTTATTATGCAAGGTCCTGCTAAATCTGATTCGTAGGGTTTGACTACCCATCTCAAGAGGTCATTAAATTAAAAAACACAGCCTGGACTACCTTCTCTCAGAAGCTTTTCACGTGGGCCAGCATTTCAGAGAACTCAACTTCTTTTTCAGCTGTTCTGACATACTTCATGGTTAAACAATTACTCACAGATCTACTGTTTTATATAACAAAACTCTGGTTTTCAATCCTGTATCACAACGTGGGATTGCTGAGGCTCACCTCCCCTCCTTCTCCCTCTAAGCCTGGTGAAGCCAGTCTTCATGTGTAGCCACGTGGTGGGTCTTCTCTAGCAAAAGGAGACTAAAGCCGCAACTTAGAGCTTGTCACCACACATGGGATCAACCTGTGAGTGGTGAAAAAAAAAAGGAAGAAGCCCTTCCAAAACAAGTATGTATTCTCTTTTCCCCAATTCGGACATTTCAGCAGTGCAGTTCACAGAACAAGCCCGCGAACAGATGTCCTGGCAGAAGTGGTAAGCGGCAGCGCTGGGACGCAAACGAGCGTTCAGGCATGGCAACTTGAGGAGACGACTCTGCCGTTCCAGAAAACATGTTGTGCAACTGCACAGCAGTGCGTCAGTGATGGTGCCACTCAGCCACCCGGGATTTCACACCCAGCCACCATGTGCAAGCATAATCTGATTTAACAGTCGTATTCTGACTTCAGCTGTCAAACCACAACCACGGCACATTTGCTGCAGCGGCGTGTGCATCAATGTGCCTGTAAACCAGAGCTGTTCCTGTAGCAAAGCTATTTCCTCCAGAAATTAAAGTCCAAAAACCAGAAACAGTGTATCCGTACATCACTACCCAGCCCTGCTACGCACACGCCAGCTGCCACTCGCACCCTGCTGCACACAACCTTGACCATCATCTTTACCAAGAAGTTAGGTGCCAACAACACAAAGAAGATTTTTCCTTTGGGTGGCAGAAACTTCCAACAATCACTTGAATTTTGCCAAGGGACGCCACAAAATTTGAACTATTTCCCCTTGATGGCTCCTCTTCTGAGCTGTACAATTCAAGACCACGCTAAAACTTACTCAGCACTGTATTTTTTTTTTCCTCCCTAAACACTTTCTATCATCACAGGCACTCACACACAGCCTGTGGCTTCCCCCACTAAAGCTCAGGGTTTTCCCTTTGCAAGAGTTCAGGTTTATGCACGCCAAAACGGTCTGTTCAGCAGTCTTTTCTTATTGCCTTTTGTGAGAGGCTTCATGCTATGATGAATGTGTAGAAATGCAAAGCAAAAGTCCGTACAAAAAGAAGCCAGTGTGTGAGGTGGCTTTGTCTTAAAAAGAAGAGGCAGGAATGACTTATCGCTTGATTAAAGAGCTCCAGTCTGCATTTTTATTAGATATATTTAGACATGAACAGTTAAAAAAAGAGGAAAAAAAAAAAGCAGTTATATTCTTAACATATGGCCCTGCATCAGTCACATGGATATAAACAAAAATAGGCACAGCAGATTCTCCAAACACAGGCATGGAAATCATTTAAAATGGTGCACATGACCTAGAATATTTCAAGTAATACCAATCCAGACAAAGGTGTGACAGTATTTAGCTACTACAGAGCTGTGTCTTCCATCACACATACCTGTGCACATCACAGATACTACAGAAGACAGTAAGAGGGAAGAAGAGTAACTCCTGCTTGCTCCTAACGAACGCACGTGCACTCAGACCCTTTCTATCCTTCTAAGGAAAAGAAACTGCTCTCAGCGCTGCCTGTAAGCAGAAGGCCCAACTAATGCTGAACTTCACAGCATACCTGAGGAATATGTATCTGAGGCACCTCAGCACTTGCCTGAATGCAGCTTGGAAACACGCCAACACCAGGCTTTTCACCACTCTTGTGCTAGGACTTCACCACAGTTTGCAGTTAAGGTATTTTTCTAATGCTCCTATTTGTCTTTTTTTCCTGACTTCATTACGCAGAGTTTGAGGAGTTCACAAGCCATCCAATGCAGTGAAAAGGTAAGTCATGCTGTATTCATTTTCCAGTGGAGAAACTGAGGCACAAAAGAGGCATATTCTGCCTAAATTAATTTCCTATCTCAGTGGTAAAACTGAGCGGATATCCCAGCCATCAACCTCTTCACTACCAACTGTCTTCTACGGCACTACTGCAGCCCACTGTCGTCCCAGGCAGCTCCCTCCTCATGTCGTGGCCTTTATCCTGCAAGAAACACACAGCTCCAAGAGGAAACTTATTTCAAAAATCAAGAGTCAGTGTATGTAATTCTGGCCTGCACAAAGTACAAGTTACTAACGTAAATGATATCTCCGTAGCTTAACGGAGATGATAAATTATGGCAAATCATATACGTGGACACTTGCACTGAACAAAACAAGAAGGCACGCCCAGAGCAAGCATGCCTTGCAACCACTAAACACACATTTCTGTGCTGTACGTGGGCAGCAACTGCTGTCCAGAATATTTCAACAGCAGAAGCTGTACTGTTTGCTGTAGAAGGAAAAAAACACCACCACCACAACACAAAAAAAAAAAACCCTGAAAACGTTCTTCT
This sequence comes from Aramus guarauna, assembly GCA_013400195.1. Classification (NCBI taxonomy): domain Eukaryota; kingdom Metazoa; phylum Chordata; class Aves; order Gruiformes; family Aramidae; genus Aramus; species Aramus guarauna. Next base: position 196,375 of record VXBL01003346.1, read on the forward strand.
TCATAGTGAAAGCCAGAACATAAGAAACAAGCAATATAATTATTTCCACACAAGAAGGAAAATAAACCCAAGAACACACATATGGAAAGAAAAAAAAGCCTCCAATACTGGATTTGCAAAATAATTCAGGGGCTTCCATGCAGGGATATAAACTCACAGCAGAAGTCAGGAAGGGCAAAAACTACAGATAAACCAAACTGCAGGGCTGATGCACACTGCTAAGCCCAGAGCATCTCGTCCTCTGCCCCCTTCCCCACCCCAGTGTTGGCTGATTCAGAAAAAACCCAAACTCCCCTGCCCAAAATCTCCACAGCAGCGAGACTCGCTGCGTTATGCGCTGGCTCCATTTCTGCCCCCCACTAGTGACCCCCATAGCCTGCAGTAAGTCTTCATGCCAGGCAGCACCCCAAAGGCAGCGCAGAGCCTGCGGCAGCAGGTGCCCTAAAATCCTGCACATCCTTCAGTGCGTGACAGAGTTTCAGTGTGCATAAAGTTACCCTTTCTGGAGCAGCCTCTGTTACAAGCAGAAAGAAAAATATTTTCCTGCCTTTTGCATCAAGCACTAAACAAATCAAGCTCATCAGTGAATGCTGGTCCACCCACCTGCCCAGAGATACTCATCCATACGCTACACCATCCCCTTCATCCCAAGAGGATGTGTTCAGTGCGTCCGGCCCTGTACCAGCACAGCTTCCCCAGTTAGGATAACACTGGACCCAAAATCCTTTAAGGTTGCAGGCAAACAAGCCGTCAGCAGGAGCAGAACCAGGCTCCCACCACACTGTGCTTCCTCCAGATAAGAGAAGCAGGGCTTGGACACACTCAGTCCTGACAAGTAAAAGCACTTTAAAGAGGGCTTTTTTCCCTCCCTTCATTTTGTTTTAAACAGCTGAAGAATTTCCTCTGTGAATGCTCCCAATTGTGGTTCATGCTGAGTTATTTTTAAAAGCACAGAACCAGATTTTCAAGACCCTGAATGAGGAAATGCAAAGCTTTTATTACGCAATAATAGCCCAGACAATGGTCACAATTTCCCAAGGGTCTGAACACTGCAGCTGACAATAAGCTTTACTTCTCCACAAAACCCCCTTCACAAGGCTCCGAGGGTTTGCTTTGTATGATCTAGTCTCAAGTTAGAGAGTTAAAACAAAAAGGTCTGTGGTCATTTTCAGTGTGATTTCCTCCACCAATGCACATCTGATCAGAGATAGAATAATCACTGGGAAAAGACCCTTTGCACTATCTCATTCCCTCCTTTGCTAGCGCAGCAAGACCCCTCCAAGCTGGCTACCAGGACATCACCCCATCTAGTCAGACCTTTCCCTTGTGGATGGATCACAGCTCACCAACTGGCCAATCTTTCCAGGCTCAGGAGAGTGAAACAAAGCCCACTCTTCAACTTTCTTCACAGATATAGGAACCACCATACAATGATTCTCAGTAAAATGGTCAAAAACATGCCTCAAACCTCAGACCTGCTACCATGTGGTATAATCAGACGCAACCATCACATCAGCTCTTCCTTTTTCTGAGGAGGAGGAAGTTGCAACTACAAGGAGCTCGTACAGTCTCCAAAACTCCCCAGCACCCAAGGTTTGGCCTCACATAAGACACTTGTCATTCAATAAGGTGTCACAGTTGGCCACAGCCGATTAGCATTACACCTAAACTAGCTGGTCTGGTGCTCTCTACAGATGGCAAAAGAAACAGGCACTTCTGGGGCACATAAAACTTGATTGGTTCAAAATGTCTACTTAGGACAAGATGAACCATGCTACAGAAATGGTTGTTTTTCTCTGCTGACTATAAAGCAGACCTCAGAAAACATACAAACAAAAAAAAAAGAAACAACCCTGCAGACAACTACACCTATACAAATGAGTCACAACCTAAATGTCTCCAACTCAAATGCTGCCTTCACCTTAAATAGCAAAGAAGATAACACCATAAATTCATGAGTTCAAATCAAAACCAGAGCATATCTACCCTTCCATCACCTCTCCTCTTTCTTATCCCGGCAAAAGCACAGCATGGCTGCACAGCAAACTGAGGTTACAACTAACCTCACAAACAAGAAGCAAGCTGAGATTCAATCTGATCACTTCCCAATCTGGTCTACCACACAGCCAGGCAAGAGAGACCACAGGACCTCTTCTTTCCAACTAACCACAACTTCCAAGGGGTTGTGAAAACATTTCCTGATGTTCTGTATATCTGTCAATCAGTCTATAACCAAAAGCGTTTACGTGCCCAAAAGGAGAAAATATTTCAACATCCTCCACAAATACCTGCACCACTGCTGCTGCTCATGCACCCTCACCAAAACAACCACCGCGAGCTGCAGATGCAAAATATGCATGCCTGCTGCATCCTTCCCCCTTCCACCACTCCCAGAGGTACAGACACTGGAAAATGGTTTCAAGTTTGTCTACAACTTCCTAAGGGAGAGAAGGAAAAGGTGTTTAGAGGATTTATTTCAAAATCTGCTTCACCCCCTTCCCTTTTTCAACTGTGCCTGTAAAATCAGACATAAGGCAATAGCATCTATCATCCTTTGTCTTTTTTACCATAAACTTCAAGGACTCTTGACTCAGTGTAATCCCTCAACTTGGCTTAAAATGCTTCTGAAAAATTATTAGTAATCTGCTTGTCTGCAAAACGGCTGTCTGTGTTTCATGTGCAGGTAACTGCACAATCTGTCCAGAGAAGTATGCAGAAATTCTGGGTACGTTCAGAAAAATGGATGTACTCAGAAACCGAGGATGCCAAACACACCCAGATATTGCCATTCAGAGAATTCACAGAAGCACTTTTTGTGCAGCAACATCTGTAAATCAAAGCATATTATTTTCCACCCTCATAATCAAGAGATTTGCTAGATTATCTAGAGATCTGTCTGATCATGACAAAGCTGTTGAACCTCATGCAGCTGCCTGAAACACACGCTCAGGCAAAGAGCTTACTCGTGACACCGAACAATAAACGCAGCCCCTTCAATGCTCACTTCCAATTAGCAAAACTCTCGGTGCAATGAGGAAAGAGCCCATCACAGCAAGAGGAGTGGCCACAGGTGACAAATGTGCATGCCAACAGCCGCTGCTTGGCAGACGAACCACAGTCCCCGTCTAACAAAGTGAGGATCAGAGGCGGACTGCAGTCAGCACTTCATCTGCAGTCAATGAGAAGCCAGAGAGACTGGAATATCGTTAGGAGGACAGACACCAGAACTTAAAAAGGCAGCCTTGACAGCAAGCGTAGCTTCAATTAACAAGCTGTATTTGCAAGGCCAGACTCCAAAATGCTCCTCAGCATCCAATCATCTAACTGTTGCTTAAAGACATACCATTATAAGAAGGAATTGGGTATCAGCTGGCTGAACAACTAATTCTAGCCAAATGCTAGAACTACGAGCAAATAGGTCAGTCATATATCCTACATCATTCAGGGCCCTCCAACAGGGAACAGTCACGCACCACCACTTGTGCACCTGTGAAAATGGTTTGAGAGGTTCCTCACAGTCCCAAATTCATTTGCCAAATGATACTTCATTTTGTGGTTCAGGGGAAGGCAAATCACAGCCCACCTCATTGCTGAGAAGCCTTTTCATTGCTATCTTTCCAAATCATGTTATGCAACAAGTAATTCACTCCTACACATGTAGGAACAAAAATGCCCTTCAGCATTAATAACAATTCTAGATTACTATAATCTTAGTAGAAATAAGATCATGGAGATTTTATTATACAACTCTGCAAATTACTTAAATCAAGCAAAAAAGCACAAGACTCCTTTTCCGCTCTTAGTCTTCATGCCTGCCTGCGAGAACGCACATAGCAGAACTGTATACAGCTGTTAACTTCCAGATGCAGTTATAACAGCTATTTATTGACCTATGGAGGATCCAAGCACGTACCTCAAAAGCATGTGCCAAGGGTAAGTTATTCCAGGTACTTTAAAGAACACTCTTTTCAAAAGAGAGTGGTGATAGATACTATCTTTGGAAAGATTCAGGACTGTATTGCACTGAACCTTCATTGCTGTCAATGACCTTTACAGTAATATGGTAAATATTTTAGCATATCATGAATTTGCTGCATCACATTTGCTCTCTGGGCTACTGAAGATCGGCAGGAACTGATCAATTATAAGCATAAATCTCTCACGAAGCTGAAAGCTACAATGGAGACTTTGCTGCCTGCATCAAAACTGCAGCAAAAAAAGTTGGAGGGGTGAAGAGAAAAAAAAGCGTCTTTAAAAACAACCACCACAACTCGTGAGCTCACTGTTTATATAAACTTCCACCAGATTCACTGTACCAGCAGTGAGATCCCTGCAAGGGAGCAGGACTGGTCCTACAGCTGCATCTTTATTGTTTTGGATCCCAAGATTCATTTTTGCCAGCAACAAACCTCTGAAAAAAATAACCTCAAAAAACCACAAGTTTCCCAGGTGTTTGAAGGACAGGCTGCGCAGTAGCTCTGAAACACAAGGGAAGTTGCAAGTTTTAGCTCCAATGCTGCCATCAGCTCATTCGGATGACTCGTACGACTTCAGACACCTCTTGGCATCTCCATTTCTTTGCCTGCTTGGAGACGCCACTGCTTTCTCATTTTGCAGTAGCATCTCAAAAAACACATGCAGCTGTCCATATCGCATCAACCCAAGGGACGGAGATGCCACGGTATCTTGCTAGATACCCTTATCTCTGCAGAGGGTAAAGCTTCCGCAGAACACATGAGGCCAGTAGATACCAGCACTGTGTCTGCTGATCTATGCAGAAACCTCAGCCCGCCAGATTGTCTCATTTTTTTGGATCTCATTTTCAACAGATTAAGAAAAATTATCCCAGGGGTATGGCATCGGACCAGAAGGCAGGAGATCATTTCAAGTCATCTGTAATAGCACACAATTAACAACAACTCCTCAATTTTGTCTTATGACCTCACTCATTAAGGAAGAGTTTTTCTCACCCTCAAATAACATCTTTACAAACACTCCACCCCAAGTCCCCGCCAAGTCTTTCCCTGCTGCCATTAAAAGCCTGAGGCTTCTCTTTCTTCCCCTTGAGATGGACTGAAGGTAAGATCTTAATTTCCTCTTCCATCTGCAATGAAACTGCCTATACACACGTGCCAAACAAGCTAGAATTACACCATTAATTTCAGCTTAGTCAGCTGACTAAGTCAATATTTGACAGATATTTAGCAAAGACTATAATTTATTTAAATTGCATTGTTCCCACAGGAGCAGATATAGCAAAGGATGAGAGACAGCAGGACACGCTGCTTGGGATTTGGAGGACAAACACTAGGTAACCACAGATTTATTTTGGATGGAGATCTCTTTGTCAAAAAAAGAGGGGTTGAGGGAATAGAAGGACCAGTGTCTCCTGAGATCAGTCCTCCAAACCAGGCCTGCTTCACAAGAAACAACCAGCCTTCCTGCAAACAACACTATGTGCGAGCGAAAAACATCTCGTCTTTCAGAGAGGCAGGGTTGCTAAGGCAATCAAACAAAAGGTCTGTTGTCTGAACCAGTCCACAATTTCTCAACACATCCCCATCACTGCTAGCTATAGGGCAGTTCAGCCCATACAAGAAGTTCCAGCTAAATTCAGTCTCTCTCACAAAACCGTTCATCTCCACGCAGTTCTTAAGAGCAGTTAATGTTTTCTGGTATCTTCACAGCTGCTCCACAGCTGGCAGACAACAGGGAAATTCTGAGGAAAAGGATTTATGTGAAAATAATGCCAAAGAGGAGCAAGTCAAGTCGGCAAGCAGAGTGTGAGGAATAAAATAATAATAAACAGAACAGATCAAGCACAATTTCACCATAAATTGCAACTGGCCCACTACTCTTACTCTTGGTTTTCAACAGAAACCATGGGAAAAAGTAAGAAACCATCAATCGCAGGACAGTCTCTCAGCTTCCCACCCCTTCTGCAATTTTTATAAGCTTCTGAAATCCAGTTGTTTAAAACAAGCACATTCCAGCAGATATCGATGCTGTGAGTCAGCAATGTCTCTTCACAGATGTCATCTCTCCCAAAGTGCCTGTTTTCCAGAGCAACATCTCCAGACCAAGCGCAGTGTCAGCACAACTCGCTCTCAGAGTTTTCTGCCAGCGCTGTTTAGAGGAAGAAAAACTGCTGAAACCACCCAGCATGCCAAGTTGGTTAATGACATCGCAAAGAAGTAGGTTTGCCCCAGAATGCATCAACTTTTAATATGAAGCTGCTCCAAGTCAGAACACTGACATTCTTCCCTTTTCAATATAAAAAGCTNCACAGGCAGATACTAAAGCTTCTGGTTCCCTCTAACCCCGCTGCATGTCCTGGTTCATCCTGCTTGTTGGCAAAGTGCTTTGCCCACACGAACCCTGGGAAATGGTGCCAAAACTGAAGATTAAAGGAATAGGTCAGTGAAAAATCCCAATAAACAGAGCTTCCCAGGAGGGGGGGTGGGGGGAAGTGTTGACACAAACCTCCCTCTGACACAACCAACCACACTAAGTCCCCTTCTGTCAGCAGATATGAAGTATTATACAGGTCAGAGCTGCCACCAGCAGAGAAAGCTGCTCACAGAGCTACATGCGTGAAAACTTGTTTTGTACAGAAGTGTCTGGGAGAGGAGAGCCCAAACACCAAGTGAGCAGTCCACGTGCAGCCCAAAGCAGCTGCAGAGCACGGAGTCTCCCACCCAGCAGCGGCTCTGGGACCTCGCAGGGAGCTAACCTTGCTCGGCAAAAGGAAAGGGCCTGCAAAGACACAAGATCCAAATTCAGAAGAAACTGTTTCGCAGTGCTCACCAAAGAGATAGTTTTGTTTGAGTTTGTTGTTTTTCATTCAGCCACTGAGTAAAACTTAAAAAGATACGTATCAAGGTTTATAGCAACATTTTCTCTTGCCCCTGGACAAACTCTTTAGCTAGAGAAGCTGAAGGAAATCACACTCACTGCAGTGGACACACATACGTCTCCTGCATTTGAAAGTACAAAGCTCTGCTGAATCTGGGAATTAGAAAGCCTGACAGATTTTAACTCTGGTTTATCCCCTCACAAATTAGCTACTGTTTAAATGTGGTGCTTGGGCATTCAACATATGTTCGGAGGGGATTTCTTATTTTGTTTTTAAAGGTAAACCATTCTTGTGTTCACAGCTTGAGGAACACCATTCATTCCTAACAGACTCAACAAAATGAAGGGGTGGATCAAACTCTTTGCAGGAGCCCTGCAAGCAGGGAAGCCCACACCTAAACTGCTCTGCAAGTTCAAACAGTAGAAGATCTTATCTAAAATTTAGCAGGAAATGCAGAGTGCCCCTCAGGTCTATACAGATTCCAGGATGAAAAGCCTACTTTTTCAAGTAATAATGTGCAGAAATCAGCCTGATTAGGGGGTTGAAATCACATATGCTTCTGCTCACCCAGCTCCAGTTCCATGTCAGTCCAAGGAGACGTGGTTGGGTCCCATTTGATTCTTCATTTCTGTCATCTATGCAAATAACTCCAGCATTTTGGTCCTTCTAGATATCATGCTGCCTTAATGGACCAGACTGCAAGGCAGGGAAGGACCAGCTGCAAACTGAGCTACTGGAGATATTTTCAGTGTCTGTTCTCTTGTTCCAGCTTGGACAATCATTTTGGAAACTTATTTTCCCTTGAAAGACGCAGATCTCCGTCAGTACACTTTTGTTTCTCAAAACTTGGCAGAACCCTAATTTTGCAGCACCTGCTCTTTGACGGTTGTTTCACAGAGCTTTCTTTGGTGTATTTGAAGGACCAAGCTCTCACAGCCTCTCCAAGTACAGCTTCAGAAAAACACATGGTGCAATGGACTCTCATGTGAAAACTCACACTTAAACACTGAGTTGATCTGAGAGATTTCATGCAATCTGTTTTTCTGACCCTTTGATCTCAAGAGTTGTCAGATTTTAGAGAGGAAAGAAGAACACCAGAAGAGACATTTCAAAAGGGTAAAAGGAGGAACCAGTGGTCTCATCCCCGAGAAGAGTAGGTTTCACACAGACGCACAGTTTGATACCCTCTCACGTTTGATATTTTCCTACACACCAAACCTGCAGTGGGCTGTGACCACAATCCAGTGACATCGAGGAATAAGATTTCACAAAACTTTTGCTAAACCTTTGTGTAAATAAAAAAATAAAAAATAAAATTGTTCTAGACCTGGCAAGGTTCTATGACCTAATCACATTACAACCTTTTAAGATAAACAAAACGAAAATCCCAAACAAAATCCAACAAACCACAGCCCTTTCATCATCATGCCTCTAGACAGTCAAAAATACAGTGAGAATATTCTCCCTAAATTAATAAATAAAGGATTATCTTGAAATAACATTAAGGACAAGCAATTCTGGCTAAGAACAACCAAACAAAAAAACCCACCCCAAAGTTTCAGAAAACTACATCTGCGGAAGTCCTGTTAAAGACAGCTTAACCTTTAAAAAAAAGCCAGAACTGTAAAAAAATACAGAAGAATAGGCTTTGCTGTCAGAATGTAATTAGAAAAACCAAAACAACTCAATTATGCTCTATATCAAGATAGCCAGGAGCTGATCTGGAATAGAGTCAAGCAAACAAATTTTCTCTACGAGATTCCAAAAGGTCATTGCAAACAATTACTAAAATGCAATTCTGAAAACAACATATGCCGATTCTTTTTTTTTTTCAAATTAACAAGATTCCTTTACTGCTTTAGTTGTTACTTGGAAAGAGTAATAATCCCAAGAATCGCATAGCCAGTTAAATAATTATATGAGTACCAGCGAACCATTAAAATTGCATTTCAAAGTGTGCAGGCTACAGAACTGTTTGTTTCCTCTTCCTCTCCCTCTGCTTTTGCATAACGCAGTTCCCAAAACAGATCTCATCTGCAGTGAAACTTGGGCCAAAATTAAGGCATTCCTTCCCATGTATGGGAAATAAGGGATGTTACTAATTTCAATTCTCAAAACAGAAGATCAGAAGTCATAGTAAGAAGGCCTCAGAATGAAGAGTCAGGTGATAAAAAGAAGAGCCAAAGTCTGAAAAAGATTTGTGCCAGTACCACATCTTTCCAGTTGTCTCACTGCCAAGCAGCCCTAAAAATGGGGCATTTTCTTCTTTCAGCACAACTGAAGTCCCCAGTAACAGGAACTGCATGTGTCAGCACAAACCTCTGTTTCACCCAGCAGCATGCAGAACTGAAAAATGAGCATCCTCTTCCAGTGACCTTCATAGTCATATACAACAGCGAACCATTCTTGTCCATTCAGTGCGTTCATTTATAACAAGTCCCCCCTGCTCCATTAAATTACCCTTGTTGGTCCTGAGCAGACTCTAGATTTGCAATAAAGATGAGACCGGTAGAGCAGACCTCTGACACAGCATGGCAGCTCTGTCACTGTCCCACTACCTATCCTACATCTGCCCAAGCCTCGCAATGCTCAGCCACTCCTATCACTGCCAGGGGAAGGGGCCAAGCACATACAGGCACTGCCCTCCCAAAATAGGAGGTGCCCATCCCTACCATCACCTCCAGCAGCAAGCCCAGCGTCACGCTGCTCTGCCTCTTGAGTAACAGAAACAGGCTAGCTCCTACCAGCCATCTATTCCTCATAGCCATGGGGCAGCAAAATTCAGAGTACCAGAGCTGAGTAAAAAATATCAAAATACAGAGATACTCCCTGCCTCCTCAGCAATGCGAATGCTCGTTATCTCACGTCTTCTTAGAACCAGGTTGGGACTCCAGACAGGAATATCCTAATGCAGGATCATTAAAACAGTAAACTAACAGTATGGAAAGGGGAGAAGGGGTGCCTAGCAACCTCCCTCCCCAAATTCTACTACGAAGGGAACGCCTTGCAAAAAACCCACAAGCAGTTTGCTGTTGGGGTTAGATGACAAGGACCACAGAGCAGAGACAGGGAAAGGGACCAAGGCCATCCCTTCCAGCAGCAAACTATGGAATCAGTTCAACCATGTCACAAATCCCAAATCCAAAGGTCAGCGTCAACAAGTACTGGGCAGTACTTCCCTACATCAGAGAAGCACTGCAATACGCTCAGATACTATGGAAACGTTAATCTCTATTTCCTATAGATTTATAAAGCACAGAAGCAGGGGAAGGTGACAGAAGTGCTCCGATATAATCCTCTCCCTCCCCAAAAGGCTCTACATAAACACACAAATAGGCAGTACACAGTATGAGGTAACACAGCTCTCCCTCAATACGCAAACAACAGCTTTTGGTAAACAGGCTAAGAATAGGCACAGGGACAGCAAAGCATCCAAGCAAGACACCCCTGCAAAGCGGCATTAAGCTCGCAAGAAACATGGGCAACACTGCTTTTGCTTTAATCAGTTTTAAGAAGAGGAAATTCACTTTGGTTCTTTTTATAATACCTACTCTATTACATTTGTCAAACAGCTGCCACTTTCTGTCCCAGATATAACTGCTTCAGTGATAACCAAAAGGATCGCCGTGTCTGCGCATGTATTATAGATCAGAGATGCATATTAAAACAGACTGGAGATCTGTCTAGAGATTACATGTCACTCCTTCCAAGTCAATGGAATTATACAGAGACACAAGTCGGTGCACAGCCTGGGTCGTACTTGTATAAACTACTCCGGAAGATGCTGTGGGCCTTGCTGCCTGAGAAATGTCACCTGAAATGGAAGCTCAGTAAAACAGACATTCGACTGATGCAAAAACATCTTCTTCCCCAACAGCTCCTTTGACGAGGAAGAAATAACTGCGTTGTTTGGCCTTTCTAATCAAAATCTTCATTGTCTTGGCAATGTCAAAGTCATTTCCAGAGAAAGCGCAGGTCTGATTCCTGAGGGGTTGGGGGCAAATTAGCTTCTGTACAAAAGCCTCAAGATACCTGCGAGCTCTAGCTCAATCGTTACTCCTAACTAAATACACCCTTGAGACACTTGCAAAAGGCTTGGTGCTATTTATCACTGCCACAAAGTAAAAACAAAGTCAGAAGACCCTGGAGGCAAATGTGAGAAACCAACTGCAAGATTTCTTTGAATCTTTTTATTATTTTCATTAAATCTTAATTTTTGTTAAGAATTCTAAGATTAACATCAACAATAACACTTTGCAGATGTCACTGATTTACAGCAAAGTAAGGTAGCCTCAAACCTGTTTTATAGGTAAGAGGCATAAGAACTCTGTAGACTACAACAGAGCCCAACAGCAAAAAAACTCAGAGATCTTCTGGGTGCATCAAATCCTGCCTGCTCTGCTAGAAAGGAACCACATCAGAATCAACTCTATGTACTGCTTTTAGTGAGATCAATGAAATAACAACCACCCAGGACTTTTTTTTTTTTTTTTCCCCCACCAGATTACTACAAGGACAGTTCTTGCCTTTCTCCAGGTCCTTGTTTTTGTTTCCTGATGCACAGTTGAGAACTTGCAAGGAAAGGCTTAACAACAAGTAATTGTCAGACGCCACAGTAATTAGTGGCAACTTTCCAACGCATCCATCTCTGGCTGGTTTTCCGATAGCTGGCTCCTCCTCAATCCCCACATTAAAATGAAGGCATACAAGGTAGGCGGCAGATTCATTTACAAGTACCAAGGTCTTCCCAGGAGAGATGCCTAAGGAAAGAAATATCTTGCCTAAACAATGCATGGGTTGGGTTTTTTTTCCTCCCCTCCTTTTGCTATGGGACTGATATCTTTATTAATAATCTGAGAATGATGTTAACCTATCCACTGATACACATTATTAGATGTACAATGCATTTCTGGGAGTCAATGGGCTCCTGTATCACATGTTATCTCTGGCCAGCAAACTACCTCGAAATGAGGAAGACAGGATCACACCATCCTGTCTTCTGCCCACCTGCTTGTTACGCATCATGGCTTTGATGTTACTACTCCGCTTATATCAAAGGTTTCCGGCCCATTTTATTTCCAGACGCTTACAAGTTTCCCCGCAGACAGAAAGGCTCCCAATAGTGAATTCAGGACTGCTTTGCTTAAACTTTATAGACCCCTTAGAAAGAGGCTCACACGATTACTCTATATTTTTAGGCTCTGCTCTCAACTCCAAGGCTCCCCACTTGTTTGGCAGCTCTTCTTGTCACAAGCTCCAACGCTTTCATGCCAACCTTTTCCAGGCGTCATCTGCATGTCAGCAGTACTCCACAGCATATACTCCACTCAACACCAACACAATCCAGAACACATCACTTCCCACTAAGTGCCTACACAGAGCAGACCTGCAGTATAATTACTTCCTCGTACCCATAATAGAAACACTAAAAGACATGTACAAATTTCATCCTGATGCACTCCTGCATTACATATGATGCGGAGGCATTTAATCAAGGGAGGAAAAGATAAAGAAGTCTTTCCCACGTTCACTGACGTGCTTAATTCCATCACATTCAGATCTGGACCCACCAGGTGGGGTACATATGGGATGGGGAAAAGAAAAGCTTATCTTCACATTGAAAATGGAGACATGTTGATGGGACAACATAACAGAGGGCGTTGATGGTTTCAATTGTACTGCCTTTATATAAGCAGAGGACACAATTTCCACATTAAGTTGCCAAACCTGAATACATCATCTATTTGACTGGAGTTAGAAAGTAGTCAACCTGCCGAGAAGCGTCCCCTAAGAAAGACAACAATAGAACAATTTATTTCCTACTCCATGACATCTTGGCTTTCAAATAAATACAATCCACTTTCAAATGAATTCATAGATGACCAATACACTGGCAGAGTTTTGAAATGACTACGTAGCTCCACAATCCTTTGCGGTTACACCACAATACTACCACAATGCAGTGAGAAAGCTCATCCTACAGAGTCAGATTTCAGAATATACACTTCAGCACAGCACCACTCATACCAAAACACAACAGGAGTGGAAACAAACCTCGGGCTACTTGCTCAGCCACCATCCCCAAAAAGAAAGTCAGATAAGAAGATATCTGCAAGTATTTAAAATCATAAAAGAAAGCATTTTATGAAACAAGACAGGTAAAAGGCTAACCAGCTGGAAACTGTACATTCAAAAGGAAATAAAAGTGTTACTTGTGCAGTGGGAAATGTTATTAGCATTTTGTATTAGAAGAAACTTGAGAGGGTTTCTTACGTTCATGGGTTAATCCCCTGTTCTGATATTACTCTCAGGCAGCCATTTGCATTAGAAAAGTGACACGCTTTCTTAATGCACCAAAATTCATGGGAAAGGGCGAGGGCAGGGGATAGGCAGAGAAAACACACACCCCCAACTCCAGGCAATGAGATCCCAACCCTTTAAGAAACTCACTGTAAGGGCAGAAATTCTGAGACTCATTAAAACACGTGCCTTAAAAAACTCTTTTACATCCATTAGTGGCTACAGATTATCTGTTGGTTTGGAGTTTTAGGATTTCTGCCTGCCCAAACATAAGATTCGTTTGCTTGATTTATGAGGCCTGATTTTCTGTATTTCACTTGATTTTATTAATGAGGGACTGCTCAGTTTGTAGTGTTATTGGTTACATCAACATAGCCCTGAGAAACCAATGACCAGCAGTTAGCAGGGACAAATGCCAGCAGAGGGAGCACAGCAAACCTACACACTTCTTATATGAAAGGCTAAATAATGTAAACTTCCTCAGTAAACACTACATTAAAACATGTAAATATATTGGAACTTACTTAAAAATTGCTATAGTCTTAGTAGAATGTCCAGCAAGTCAAGGCAGAAGCTACAAAATGCCCTTTCAAATCCATCTGTGATAGATTTGTCAGTCCTCTAAACCACTCCTGCTGGTAACAGACATCAATTAACTAATAGCACTGATTTCATAAAAATGGGATTTCAATTTCCACTTCAAAACTGGTCCTGCAACTGCTGCGTAATAACATCAATTTACCTCGTCGGCCAATGCTTCAAGGCTTCCTACACCCAGGGAATCCAGGGATTGATTAGCTGTAAGCCACGGAGCTGCACACGCTTCTGTCTTTATCCTTCCTAACAAACCCCAAAACCTCAAACTGGCTTCGCATCTCTTCTCAGGTAACATCCACCAACATCATTTGCATCTGACAAACAGCCATCTAAGCTGCAGGAGCCAAACTCAACCACGACAATCCCCAGTAAACACTACTTTTAAGTATTCTCCAAGAAGAAAACTACGGGCTCTTTGCTTTTGAGGATACATCTAAATTGCAACCACAGAACTGCAAGCATACTCATGCTAGCTTTAGCCCAGCAAGCAGAGCCTGTGTCAGCACGGGTTATGAGAGACAACTGGAAGTCCCAGCTGCGTCCCCCAAATCCCACATGAATGCCTCCCTACTAGCCACATACTAGCCTATCTGTACTGAAATATGCCTATGAGTATCACTCACTTTTTTCACAAGGAAGCAAACAAAAACCCCACCTATTTTGCTTGCTGGGTGGTTAAGACATAGGAATCCCAGTGTGGGTTAGGACTCCTTTGTTTCAGCAAAAATGCCACCCTGGGTTGAAACCCCAGAGTTAAGAACTGCTTCAAAATGTTTCACAGTCTGTTCCTGCCCCAAAACAGGGGTGTTCAGCAGTGATCACCGGTAGAGAAGTGAGAGAGCAAGCACTGGGAAAAAACCTACCTGCTGATGAGGAGACAAGATCCAACAATCAGGAGGAGGTCCTCTCTAGTTCAGTGTTTTGGTGGGGTTTCCAAAGCAGAAAAATTGCCTCTGGACTAGCAACCAATTCACATTCATCTGCTGTGATCTTGGCTTCAAACAGCTAGCATATGTGGTTAGCTGCATTTCCCACCCCAGTGAAATCGTTATTGAGGGCAGGGGGAGGAATGCCCTGGGATTGCCAGGCAAGGCAACTGCGAGAGGTCTTAAGAGTCAAACAGCAAAGAGAAAAATCAGGCAGAGACTGAAAGGAAAAAAGAACACATATACAGAGCCAGAAGGAAAGACACAAACTCTAAAAACTTAAGGTGATGGTTATCATGGTGTTTCAAGCCATAGTCATGGAAGGCAGACTCAAGATGGGCTCTGGCTCTACATATGCAAGCAAGCCCTGGGAATGCATCAACAACCTTCAACTCATCGGCTTAACAGTCCCAGCGATCCACAATACAAATATTCAAGGGAAGATGATGATGATAATCTTTCCCATTGCATCTTAACAGCACACAAACAACCCTCCGATTTTGCTGTATATCGTTGGGTAACAGTCTAAGTGAAGGCAATTCAACAATCATGTTTATCTTGTTTTGTGTATTTGCTGCTTTTGCTCTGACTTGACAACTGCCAAAATTCATCCTCACAGGCAAACAAATATGAGAGCTAACAGTTTCCACTTCAAAAAAAATTAGAGAATTTCAGAAAACTATTTTGGACTTGCCTTCTGCAACAAGGCATCAAGAAGTTCAAGAACTGTCTGTACCACAGCTGAGCTGCCAGAAGAATTTGGCTGTACCGTGCTCAAATGAAGACAGTCAATTACTCTAAAACCAGAATCTCTTAACACTGAGCTGAACCAATGCAAACTCCTGTTTCTGGAATGAAAAATTGAAAAGAAGAGGCATCCCAAAGCTGTGAGTGGATACAGACAAAGCCACATGTAAACTAGACCCTCAGATGGCACATGAAGTTAAGGGATTTGTGTGGGAGGGGAGAACACTTCTCTCACCCCATCACCACATAATGAACCTGTGGTCCGAAACTGATGCTACTTCTGCATAGAAACTAGCTTAAGATTATTCATTACTTGATAAAACCTGACAACATACAAGACACACCCATGTTCCCAGAACGTTACTATCTTAACTATAACAGAAATACTGATCGACACACATTTGTAACGTCTGTTTTAGACTTTGACATCTCACATATATAGATTTCTCCAGAAAAACAGAAATATCTGTACGATAATCACCTGCATGTGACACTCCTTTCAGGAAAGAAAGTTGTTTAATCTTCTTCATACAGATGTTAGACTTGCAGCAGGGAAACCCAGAAATTTTGAAGCTACACTATCACATCAGGGTATCAACACACACAATTTATCAGGCACAGGCATAAGCAACAAGAGATCAGAAACTAGTCAACGAGACTCTCAATGTTTGAATTTTAACACACACAGCAACAGAACAGCACACCTAGAATGCTTCTCAGCATCTTTCTCAAACCTGAATACAATTTTAACCATTTCCAGCTCCTCTAGGATCCAAATCGTTTGGGTTTACACCAGCATAATAGGGTGTCAGGCAGTCAGCAGTAATGTATTAGCCCTGCACCGGTAAACTTTTTGATTAAGACCCCTATGTTTTTGAGCAAGAAGAGATCTCATGTGGGGAAAACAGCTGGGGAAAGAAAAAGAAAAAAAAAACAAAAACAAAAACATGAACCTCCACTTCAGCAAACAATTCACAGGAGCGCAATACAAGCATACCAGAAAGGCTGAGAAGCTCAGAGACACCAGCCTTGTTGTTTCTGTCCTCACCACCTCTCAAGGCAAAACCCCAGCAAGACCAACAGCGAACACACACCGATCCAGGGGAACTCGCTGCCACGGGCAGCGGCGAGCGCAGGAGCTTTGTCAAGTTTCCAAGACACGGGACAAGCTGGCGGGTCGCTGACAAGCGTGTCGGGGTCAGGGCTTTCGTCGACCGTCGAAGCCGGACCAGGCGCTAGGCCTCGAGCCCCCACACCCAAACCTGCCTCAGAGGGGGAGGAACGGGACTGCACCGGCCGGAGGGGAGCTGACGTCCCCCCGAAGCGCAGGAGATGCCGAGGGCAGCCAGGGCAGACTGGACGAGGGGGTCTCGGGGCCTCGCCTGCACCCCGGCCCCGTGCAGAGTTAGTTGAAAGAGCGGGAGGGAAAGCGGGCGGGAAGGCTGGAGTCTGTCAGCAGCGCCTCGGCACCAGGTGCCATCGCAACCATCCCGCCGTGAGGGTCCTCAGCCTTGCGG